>JAPYYV010006818.1:0-27103 GCA_030522625.1 Copidosoma aretas | reverse complement strand
GCCGGAATGACCCATATACATTTATATATATATATATATATATATATATATAATAAACATATGCGTATACCTTTAGCATCGTCCTGGCTCCGCAGCTCTAGCAGCAGTAGTCTGTGCAGCGTTATTCTCCCTTCTCTACGCGGAGCCATCTCACCCGTTCCTCCTTCTTGAATGCTACCCAATAGCAGCCGAGTAGGTTCCTTCTCTTGCTGTTAGATTCTGTATAATAGGAAAGATACGATTTAGCGGTTTCTGGGTAACTTCTGTTGTTTCGTCACACACTTCTACAAAATTTTGTCGAGGTGTGGCCTAGGAAGTTTCACTTCAAAAAATGAAGGGATACCTTAAAGCCTAAAAACGGGTGCACGAGAAAATCTACTAAAATTATACATAACCGCCTTTTAATTTTAATTAAAAGAATTAAATAATATTTCATTTTGTTTGACTGCTTTCTAGATAAAACTTCTAGTGTACAAGATTTTTATAATTTAAAATTAGAGATATAATCATTTCAATAGCACGCATTGCAAATATGACTGTGTTATATATTTAAAATAAGTAACCGCTAATTTAGCTCTTATAATAATATGTACTGCATTGATAAACACATGGTTATTTTATTTCCTGTGTAGAATCAGAGAATGGAATCGATGCATTAATCAACTTATTCTATGAACAAGAAGAATTGGCTCGCTTAGAAGAACAGAAAACTGATGCTATTTTGGATGGAAAAAAAGATTCCGAACAAACAGAAACTATCTCAACTACATCAAAATCTCAAGAAGAATTTATCGAAGAAACTGTTGCTAAACGTGAGTTGAAGCAATTTTATAAGCATTTATGAGTTAAATTCTTTGGAAGTAACATACTGCTAATTTACATATTTACAGTCTTACAAAAAGCTGGACGGCATATGGAACACACATTGATCGGAGCATATGTAGTTCTTTTACTCGGATACTTGATAATGGATGACAAAGTAAGTAATTTAGTTTTTATGAAACAATAAGAAATAATATTAAAATACAATTGCCGAATAATTTGTACTTAAACTAATTTTTAGTGAAAAATTGTCCGTCATTAGGGTATGTCTTCCAAAAATAGAAAATCTAAGTAAACAAACAAATATATCAGTCGTGAATACTTTTGTAAGCATAGAGCAGCTATTAACTATTTGCAATTTGTAACTTTCTTGCCCTCCACAGTACACTTATAAACATGATATTTTAATTTGATTTGCTGGAGTCCAAATTTAAGTGTAGCACTGTTATTACAAACATTGTTTTGTCTAAATTTTTTTTTAGTTTCAATAAAAACAGCAATATAAGGGGTTTTTTGGGTCGCTAATGACAGAAAAAAGTTATTTGTGAGAAATTCAATATGGCCTGTCGAAGATGGCTGGCTAAAATTTTTTTCTTTGAAATTTTATGAAAATTGCTTTGCAAGAATTTGTGGATTGCTGAGTATGAATAAGAAGTTAGTTTAAACGCATGTAAAATGGCTGATAAGAGTTGGTAGACAAAATTTTTCTTATTTTGCTTTAAAATGAAATGCTAACTGTACTAATGCTGACTTTTAGGTCGCTGATTACGAACCAGAGGCTAGTCTTAAGGATTTTATATTAGCTTATCTAATAAAAAAATTTGTTACGCACATGCTTATATAGTTTATGACTATCTTGTTTAAAGAATAGCAACAAAAGATCTACATGTATTTTTCCGATTACGACATACTAAGGAAGAGAAATTATAAAGAATTTATTTATAAATTTTTTAGAGATGGGTTCTTTTTAATGATAATAAATAAGACTACTAAAAGAGTATAATAATTTATATTGGCACTTTTAACCTCGTTTTGTAATATAGAAAACTTGTAATAGGGATTTTTTCTTTAATTTAAGGAAATTATGTATTTATACAGTCTTTACAGAGATTCTATATTCTTATTACTACAAAATAATTATGGATTTCTTGTCATGGCATTTTAGATTCTTAGCAAGTATAATCAGACAGATTTTTAGAACTAATGTACTAATATAATGTCATACTTCAAGGATGCATTTTATTTTAAAATTCATTCAGGTCAATTATGGAGATAACTTGAACATAACTTATTATAAATGTTTTTGTCTGTTTCATATTCTAAACTACTACTTTTATCTGTATCGGCTTTATACTCAGCAGAATCCACAATTTTAGGAAAGTTTCACTAACATGTTCTAAAAATATCCGTACAACATTTTATACTTTTAATACACATATCACTCCCTTTCATTACTATTACCTGTTTGCTATGTATCCGTTCACATCCAGGGGGAGATATGCATGTTTAGTTTCTTTGATTCTGGCATTGATTAAAATCAATGATGTAAAAGGTTCACTTGTGTAGATCGCTCTGTTAAAAATATCACTTATTCTCGCAACTCTCGATACTTGTCGCGCATGAGAATCTATGTTTTTTATACATAATCGGTGCCACGACTCGTTGGCATCTTCAGAGTAATATAGCATGGAAAGCGGAAACTGTCGTGATATAGCACAGCCATGTAGTAAGAGTTAATGTAGTGTAGGATTCATTCTAGCCTATGAATACATTATGTGATACAAATCATATGTTTTGAAAAGTTGCGATTTTCGGGGTAAAAAAAATGTAATCGTATTTTCTGATTTTTCTAAAGTAAAAAGTGCCTTGTAATTTTTCATTAAAATGCACAGCCTTTAAATAGAAAGTTTCTGAATTTAATATTTATAATACTTTCCTGTTACTTGGATTATACTTGCTAAAATTCTTAATTACCATTACGAGAAATTCATAATTATTTTGTAGTTATGAGGATATTTAATTTTTGTAAAGACTGTATGAATACAAGATTTCCTTGAATTTATTAAAAAAAATACTTATTACAAGGTTCCTATGTTACAAAACGAGGTAAAACTACCAATATAAATTATTATACTTTTTGAGTAGTCTTATCTAATATCGTTAAAAAGTAACCCAACCCTAGAGAAATATAAATAAATTATCTTTTTTTTCACAGTTTTTGTCTAATGCATAACTTACAATAACACTTGTTGATATTACGTACCTTATAAGTATGTCGCGATTATCAAAAACTATATAGATCTTTTGATGTTATTCTTCAAACTAGATAGTCATAAGCTATATCAGCATGTGTTTAACAAATTTTCTTATTAGATAAGCTAATGAAAAATTCTTAAGACTAGCCTCTGGTTTGTAACCAGCGGCCTAAAAGACATCATTAGTACAGTTCGCATCGAATTTTAGTATAAAATAAGAAAAATTTAGTCCACCATCTTTCATTAGCCATTTTACATTCGTTTGAACTAACTTCTTATTCATAATCAGCGACCCACGGATCCCTGCAAATCAATTTTTATCAAATGTTAATGAAAAAAAACAATAACAGTCCGCCATCTTGGATCGGACATTTTTAATTTCTCAAAAATAACCTTTTTTTCGTTATCATTGATGCAAAAAACCCATATATTACAGTTCCAATGAAATTTTAAAGGAAAAATAATTCATTCTGCCATCTTGGATCAGTCATATTAAAATTCTGAAAAATAACGTAATGAGCGACCCAAAAAACTAAAGTATAATAAATTTGCGCAGAGTTAACCGTGATCAACACGGTGCGGCGCGGGCGGTTACTCTGTGGTGAGACCCTCCTATTGCACTACAGTTCGGTTGACCCTTGCTAATATCCCTAAAGGTGATATCTCGGGCATATTATTTTTTTTAGTAGCAACCCAAAAAACTAAAGTATACCAAATTTTAAGAGAATCATGCATGTACTTTATTCTTTGGAGCCATTTCTGTTTTTTCACGAAATTATTTTCATGTTAGTGCCGAAATTATATCTGTTTATAACAAAAAAATGTGCTTAGCCCTTTTTTTTTTATGCCCAATCATCCTATCAATAAAATAAATTAAGAATCAAGTCGATATCTGCTTTCTATCGCGAGATTTACAATTTTGAAACGAGAAAAGCAAAATCTTTCACTGTGGCGCGGTCACTTAACAGCGCAGTGGGACGTCTACTTAGCTGCCCACTTTTAAAGAGGGAGAAGTAATAAGTACGTCAGAGTGCAGTGTTACTGACTGCAGAGATGGGACCAGTTATCTTACCAGCGAGTAATTTAAATAGCATAGCCAAATATTTGAAACCCAAGAGCTGTATAGAGAGTTTCGGAGCTCTAACATTAAATACAGTATCAGTAAATGTAACGGTGAACTCTTAATTAGCAATAACTATTCTTAGTGGTTGGGATTATTGCCCTTTCATTATTGTACGGTTATATCAACGTTCAATAAAAAGATTAATATTTGGTGAAAACAGTCGAATATTACTAGCTCGATTATTTCTATTGTAAACTCGTAAAAACAGTTTTATCGTATTCGGCCAAAACTAAACTTTCCATCTATCATTTTGTATTCTGATGAATACATTAGGAATTTATTATGCAAATTCAAGAATAAATGGGTGCACTTAAATATCACCACACAGCTCAGAAATAAATCGTACTTAAAAAGTACTAATTTATTCTGCAATTTCTAACACAGGTTAATCCATAACAAACAATAATTCTACATCATGAGGCTTGGAAAAGTGCAAAGATTACGCGCGACTGGTGCGTGAGATCAGCACTATCCTACTTTTTTATTACAATATCAAAAATAATTACTCGTTAAAGAAGGTGAGAACATGACGCACGTCTGGCGAACCCATTCAGAAATATTCTTTAACGTCTCAAATCCAGATACCTGATAAAAAAAATTACATGTTTTCTAAACCTTAATCGCACTAAAAAAAAAATTTCTTGCGAAGGTGTGGACATCTAACCCGTCTGGCTTGTTTATTCAGCGCTACTTTTTTAAACTTTTGATTTTTGCTAATTCATTCAGTACATGACAATGTTTTTCAAACTCTATTAGAATGTCAGAGATTTAATATTTAACGGGCAAGGCGATATCACGCTTCAAGAGCGTTCATTCAGTGCAAGTCTGTCACGTTCCATATCTGTAAAACAGAATTTTGTTATTTAAAGGTTTTAAAAACTTTTCCAAAGTATAATACATCAAAATTAAAAAAGTAAGAAGATGAGACGCATAAGTCGCGGGTATCTTAGAAACTTTGCGCGATAAATTAAAAAATTTTGTGATCTGTATTACACTATTCAATAATAAAAACAGAAAAAATTGTGAAAATTACGCGTGTCTAGCGTGTTTGATCAGTGCTATCATTCTATTGTTTAATCTAACGATGATACAACGGGATTCAAATACTATTGGGTATTCATTACAATATCAGAAATATTAGACAAATCGAGAAAATTACGCGCACCGGGCAAGTATATTGAGCGCTTTTCCCCCTTTTTTTTCACAAATTAGGGTAAATAAAGTATTCCTTTAAAATTTAATTACTATATTAAATCGTAGAAACTTGATTGGGTGTGAATATCTTGCGCGTCTGGCACGTTTATTCAGCCCTACTATTTTTAACTTTTGATGTCCGATAATTTAGTTAAAAGAATACAATATTTCTTTACTGCATTAAATCTTGAGACTCAAAAAGATTGAACAAATATAGCAATACCGAGCTGAAAGCAATACAGCGCGACTTTTTTGTGTTTAAAAAATTGATATATAACATAAAGATTCAACCTTTTTAGAAAAATTTTATCCTACTTTTGGTGAATTAAAAATGCGAGGATGTGGGAGCATTTTGCGTGTGAATTGCTTCGTTTTGGTGCCACCTTCTTACGTTTGATAGCAGATTTTAACTTGATTATGACTTCATTACTTTTTATCAAAGATGCTTCTTTATTTTCATCGTCTCTGCTCACTCTTACATGCTGAAATATGAAAAGAGAGAAAAACTAGTTCCTTGAAATTGTTGAACCGGTATACCTCCAAGCCGAAAATGTAAAGTATTGTGTGTCCAATTTGCGTTGGTTATAATAATTGTTTAATGTGTCCTCCATTGTTTTTAAGAACCAAGTTTGCTCTTTGCATGGTATTGTCGACTGACTTTTGAAGCATCCCTCTCTTGCGCACTTCTTTAAAGGCTTGGACTATTCTGTGTCTGCAGTTTTCGACATCGATAGTAGCGGTTCTGTTCACGTTTTCTTTGACGCAGCCCCACAGAAAATAGTCCAATGGTGCTAGGTCGGTCAAGGTGCATCCTAACAATGGCCGTGAAATAGGCTGAAGCTCTCTCATCTTTGCTGTGTCGCGAGCGAGACGTCCTCAAGCAGCCCAATCACTTCATTTTATAAGAACGCCAGGTACGCTGCATTGTCCAGCCGAGGAGGCAAGACTACAGGGCCGATCTACAATTTTTTTTTTTTACTACAACTAATCAGACTTTTAACTTTTCTTCAAATTTTTATAATCCAAACAGGCTTATTCTATGATACTATCATTACAGTTATTAAGAACAGAGATTCTTTTTTTATGATAGAATCAAAGAAACCAACAAATACCATACACACCGAGGAGCTACGCACTAAAATACTCCCGCAATTTTCCTCGAATTTCTTTGAATTCTCTTTTTAAACTCCCTAATTCTCTTTTATGCTCTCTGTGGCTGCATCGTTTTCAGTACTAGATAAGACAGTAAAAAAAAGCGTAGAGTGAAAACATAACAGCTTACTGAAGAACTTCGGAGAGCAAATGAGAGAACTGGCAAAAGTAAAGAGAAGTCGCGAGCAGAGCAAGCGCACGAAGAAGTGAATTCCAGTGGCGGAGGTTAAAAAAAATTTACCTTGTCAACTCTGCCTTGAGCTCTGTTCTCGCTCTACTCATCCTGATCCGAGCTTCTCCAATCTCTCTTTAGTTCTCTCCAGTTCTCTCTCACATTCTTTCTGATTATCCTAAGCTTCACCCACTTTCCACACTTTGAATATCACAACTGACTTTTGAATATTATATTTGTCAACAGCCGAAGTGGCTGATCATTTTGTTCGCGTTGAGTGTCTTGCGAGGTATGTTGTCTTCGATTCCCGGTCGGGATGAATTTTTTTTTTTCTTTTTTTTACACTTACATTACAAAATAATAGCATAAAAAATTATTCTTATACGTTGAAAGATATTGCGCGCTTTGATAAATAAAAACACATATTTTTAACAATATATTAATTTTTACACTTTATTTATGCTCCAGTGTTTCCAAAAAAAATGTTTTTATTATTAAAGTGTACTATAAAATAAGTTTACTGAACAATAAAACTCGACAGTAATTATTATTCTCAATAGACATTTTAGGCCTACTGAGAAATAAATTACTTCTTGGATGTGTAATCAGTACAAATTTTTACTGTACAGACTATGCGTAACACCATCAAATTTTTTCACTGACGAAATATTCAGCAATTGAATTATATGTAAAAGTAGTTTTATATAAATCTAGGCGCTTATTTATTTACATATCATAAAATTAATTTACCATTAAATTGTTTCAATTATTCATCTAACAAGACTTGATATTCTATATGAGTGATTTAAAAAGTCTTACACAGATAATTGTATTTATTTACGTTTAATTAATAGATTAAATAATTCTCCATTTTGATGACTATAATGGAGTATTATTTAATAAGGGCTACGGATAAGTTATTATTGTGCGACTACGTTTCTGACCCTTTGTGTGACTGTGAATTATAAAAATCTTATTCTTTTCTACCATAAAATTATGTTTACTTCCTTAAAAAAATACCTTTTTCTATTATTTGGCTTACAGTTTCCATAGGCTCTATTTTTCTAATTTTTTGTTCTGAAAAATATTTGACTTGATTGTTATACTTTTTAATTAGTTGCACAGAAACGCTGAATAGTTTATAAATTTGATTAAACAATTCACACCAAAAGATTGAGTGATTGGCCCATGACTATTTTATTACTAAACTTTCTTATTTACATCATTGGATTAATATTTCGCCATCTGGCTAACGGCCTCTTCAGGATCAAAAAATCGATAATTATATGTGTACATAAAGTGAATTCGTTACATAAGTGAAAAAATAAAATATAATGTAAGTAAAAGATATGGCAAAAAAACTTTTGGAAAAAATTGATTAATAGTAGCCATGTGGGTGCGAAAAGAATACGTCAATCGGGACAGTCACGACAAACGGAAGTTACATTAAAAAAAAAACTATCATTATGCTCAAGGTCCAGAACATCAAGAATCAAAGTATATAACAAAAAAAGCACTGTTAATTATCCAATCATGAGTAACAGGAAAACAACAAGGGTGTACATGTAGCAACATGATAATGTACTCGCAGAAACACTACCATGAAGTGTATGGTAGGTAAAAAGGGACAGTGGTCCCCCGCACAAGAGCAAAACAAGCAAGGATGTAAATCCACTAGGTAATAAAGTTTTTGAACGGCCTCCATGTAACAGGTTTGAAAAATGTAATTAAAATATAGAAAACAATGGACCTATAAATTGATCTTGATTATATTTTTTGTATAATGTAGGAATTTTTTATATAAGTTATAAAGTTTTTGTGTATCTAATTGTCTATTGAGTTTATTATATACCAAGAAAATATGAAACTTAGGATAATCAGGGATAATGTGAGAGAGTACTTAAAATAACTAAAGAGAAATCAGCGAAGCTCGGAGCAGAAAGAGAGTAGAGCGAGAACAGAGCTCAAGGCAGAGTTGACAAGGTATATTTTCTTCTAACGCCCACCACTGGACTACACTTCCACGTGCGCTTGCCCTGCTCGCAACTTCTCTTTACTACTCCCAGTTCTCTCACTTGCACTCCGAAGTTCTGCAATAAGCTCTTATATTTTTACTCTATGATTTTTTTTGTACTCTGTGGTTGTCTTATCTAGTACTGGAAACGATGGAGATACAAAGATCATATAAGAAAATCAGGAAGTTTTAAAAAAGAATTTAGAAAAACTCGTAAAAAATTGCAGGATTATTTTGGTGTGTATCCCCTCGAAACAAATGGTACAAGACAATATATTATATAAAAGTATTAACGAGCAAATTACCGATGATTCCCGCCCAACATGTGAGTCAGGGAATTTCAAGAGTCCAGAAATGGTAATTATGTTTTTTGGGCAAGCCATTGTGAGTTAATGTGCACTCATCGGTTCAGAAAATCGTACTTACACAATTTGCATCGGCACGTGCTTAAGCAAAAAAAAACCACCACAAAAGTTTACGATTTTGATAATCACGAAGCAACAATTCTTACACACGGCGATAATAGTATGGGTGCTTTCCAGTATCCGCGATCACAGCGTTAACTCAAGTAAGCGTCACATGAAGCTGGCTGCTAAACGATAAAAAGGGTAGAAAAAGAAAGGTCTAAAATGCCTTTACAAAGTACCCAAAAACTTACTTTTTTCCAAAGCTGCCAAAGTACTTGTACGTTCCAATAAAAAAATAGCGTAGTGTTATACATTCAGATCATATTTTATCCGGCATTTTATGTTTAGTTCTGAATCCATCCAAAAAAATCTTATTATTATCATTGTAAAATACCGTACAAATAAAAGTCGACCCCCATCAGTGCATCCAAAACAGGAAAATTGAGCTTCACCTGAATTCATAACCTGTAGTTAGTGAGATCATACTTAAAAAAAATTACGAATCCGTTTTTCAACTTTTAATGTCTGATAATTTATTAAAAACATTACAGTATCTTTTGACTGTATTAAAATTTAAGAAATAACAAAAGAACAAACAATAAACAAACGCTTGGAGCGCGTTTTGATATAAGCCGCGCGTACTTAATATTATCGTATATAGTAAACACGCGAGGTGATTCTGAACCAATTTATCTTTCGAAATTACCGCGCACTTTTTTCTCCTGGATCAGCTTACAGGTTAGTAATGCAGTCAGCCGCTACGCGTCGTCTGGCCAACTTGCTGCTTCCACTACTAAATCAGCACGCTCTAGGCTTTAAATTGGAGGTCCGCAGACCGGTGCGTCAAAAGTTGGTAGGTGGTCGAGGCAGCTACTTGTCTCAATAAAGCCAACCGTAGAACCAATATTTTCGAGTGGAGTGTTTTCTTCGCGAATCCTCTCTCCTCAGACATCCGAAGGCCAATCACCGGCGCAAGCAGCAGCAGCCAGCCATCATAGCTAGCAGCCATCATAGCAGTGCCTAGCAGCAGCGGTGCCCAGTAGTATCTGACATAGCCGTACCTAGCAGCAGTGGTGCCCAGCGATCCTCACATCTCACGGGCAGTCCATCCGAGTCTCTATCCAACCTCTGTAGTGGCATCGTCAAAATAAGACATCGAGGAGGACTGCGGGGGTCTCGGGCTGTCCCTCGGCAACTACATCGACCTATCGCTTGCGAAAGCCTATGCTGCCGAGATAACCTGCACCTACCCTTGCCAACCCTCGAGGAGCTCCGTAGCAAGTCAAACCAATCTAGGATCTACGACATAGAGAGGGGACTCAAAGACCCAAACCGACTTGGATACGGTTTGACGGGCTGAAGTAGCTGGCCAGACGGACATCGCGAGACTACCAGAGTGGGATCAAGTCGTCCAGAGATCGAACCGACGCGACGGAAGGCCGCTGATGCTCGACGAATCGCCCAAGCCCGTCTCCAAGACGATCCTACTACTCGGAAATCGAGTAGGCCGACTAAACTCGGCGAAAAGCCCCGGATCATCACCAATAAAATTATTACATCCGGCACACAGTGGGAAAAAAGTAGTGGGCAAGAGCTAATCTCGAGCCGCTTCTTGAGTTTATTATTATTATATGTATAGTTTTTTCAAATTATTATTATTATTATTACTTAGTTACATTTATAAATCGTATCGCTAGATTTCTTTGGGAAGTGGACCGGGTGCCGCACAGTGGGCAAAAAGTGAGTGGAAATTATTAAAATTCTCGCTTCAACTGAGTTTTCGCCCGATTTCAACGATTGAGGACTCACAATTTTCGTAATGAAATTGTTTACAATATGTGATACCGACTTTTTTGATACTTCTTATTTGAGACCAGGTTTAGGGTGGTCAAACGCAGAAGTTTTCACAAAAAAATGACAACTTTATAATTATTTGGAAGTAATGAACAAAATATGTAATGATTAGTATCATTTTCATGGTTTTTTTTGGTTGGCTGATTACGAATCTGACGTCAGATTCGCAATATTCGACAGCAGCACCTCTGTGAGACCACGCTGACAGGTGATGTTCATCTCATGGTAAAAAATTTCCATGTTGGGTGTCATTTCCATGGTTTTTTGGGTCTCTGATTACGAATCTAACGTCAGATTCACGAGATTTAGCTGTTCTCCTTTTATGAGACCACATAGACAAATTTTAACGTTAGAGTAATTTTGTATAAGTGTGCCCTAAGGGTAAGTTTGCGCACTCCCTTTTTATCTAAAAAGCGAGGGGAGAGCAGTGGTGATTATGAACAAATTAAGCTTGCCTTAGAGAAGAGTTAGTTTATGCTAAAAGAAGTTTTATTCTGCGCAATTGTTCTGCTTTATACAGAATAAAAAAATTGGACGTTTCCAAAATAACTTTTTCAGTTATGCCAAACATTGTTACACATTGCAAGGAACATTTGATTAAGCAAATCAATTTTTTTATGTTATACTTTAGCTAAAAATTAATGACAAGCAAAAATTTTAGGGTAGTCATTGATGCCTATATATAGTTCTAAGCATTCATATAAAACTCTACTCTCTCGGGTAAGTGTGCGCACTCTAATACGTACTTATCGCTATACTGAAAAAAAAGATAAATTTCCTCCACAAAAGCTTGATCAATTGATTATGTGGTTTATTAATAATGTACCAATTTATTTTCTTATCCAATCTACGCATGTGTCCATCATATTTTTCTTAAAAATATACTTTATGTAGCCATTTTTATTGATATGTATATAAAAAAGAACAATAAGTGTTTTTTGTTGTTTTGCTATAACAGGCTTTAAAATTAAAAATATACCATTTGATGATAAGTATTTTTTTGAATACAAATCTTTGTTCATTAATTTTCTGTAAATTTTTTTAAACGGTTAAAAAATGTTTCTAACTTTATTCAAATACTTGTATCTTCGATTAACTAATTGATGAACGGTAGTATAAAACTATGTGAAATTTTATAAATTTTTATTACATTTAGTAAAAATTAAAAATAGTTGCAGTAAAAAAATTTTAAACTTATGATATTTATAAGATTCCAAGAATTTTTATAAGTAAAAAAAGAACCTTATATTTCAGGAGCAAAACTTTTTTTATAAATTTCAGAAAACTAATTTCTATTTGTATCATATTATTTATATAACCAGTTATATCACTGCTTTAAATATTAGAAACCTTATAAATGATTATAATTTTTGTCTTTGCAAATAAAGTTAGTTAGGACTGTGAATAATATTTTGATCTATGTAATTTTTACATTGAACATTTCCTTGTGTGCTCTTCTCTATAATGTTTTAAATCTTTATTTCTGAATTATTGGGCATCTTCGGATAACATTCCCAAAGGAATATCAAAATTTTTAACTACCAGATATCCGTGTAGCAATATAACGTGGAGAGAAAACGGCATATAATACCACGAATATAAATTTACATACATTCTTGCTGTGAGAAATCCAAATTGGCGGAATGCTCCTTCATTGGATTTTTTTCCAGATGATAAAACCGATAATATAATCTTAAAATTTTTTAGCCAATTTTTATTGAATCCTGCAATACAGAAGTATGGTTTTTCAAATTACATGCGGCAAAAATAATCAATAATGTTCAGCATTTCACAAAATTTTCGTTAAAAAAGAAACTTTCGTTCAATGCACCGATCTTCAAAGATAATAAAGTGATAGTTATTGACTAACTTTATTTTATTCTTGTTATTAATACAATTAAACATTTATATATCAGATACAGAGTTGTTCATTAAATATACTGAAATATATGTCCTCAACTATTTATAAAAAAAATAACGTACTATCCTGACAACATATGTTACTCTTTTCTTTTTAAATGTATTAGATTAATATAATAAAGTTAAGCATTGCCGTTTAAAGGTTCATCAAAAAATAAAGATAAATATTACATAAACAAAAAAAAATATGATTTTAAAACGTATCAAAAAACAAATATTTTACTCTGATATGGCTTTAAAATTAGTATTAAACTACAATATAATCATGCAAATGGTCATTTGATTACAGGTTTTAACCAACCTGTTATATCACTTACGACATAAATATTATCAAAAAATCGGCGAGCGGTATTTCCATCATTGGTTGAACCATGATTTTGTTTAGGAGTATCAACCAGAATTCATAATTTTTCCCTTAAACGTTTTATAATCATAATCTTGCGTGCGGCAACTGTTTCTTTATTTTATTTTGTGATCAATAAATTAAAATACAGCAGTTTTTCAAGCTATGAGATGCTTAAATTATAGATTATAAATAATTTTATGGTATTCTTTGAACTACTATATCATTTATAATATTACAGCGAACATTATTGCCTTTGATGGGAAGGTAAAGACAAAAAATTATAGTAAAGGTATTTTCTTGTAATGTACGATATTAGAAATCTCCGTTAAAGCTACATCAAAAATGTCTACCGAATATCGTGTAATCTTTTAAAACATAGCTTGCTTTCCACTTATTTACTCCTATTATATAAGAAATATGAAGAACACATTCTAAAATACGTATTTTGGCGTGCAATATTGGGATCTCATATTGTAAAGCTTCTGTATTTATCTCTTCTTTAAGGAGTTTATCAATCTCATTAATGCAGGAAATTGTTGACAGGCAAAGATAATATCTCTGACTCGACGAGTCATTCAAGGCAGAACATATCCATTATCTGATTAATTACCTTCCCATCAACCATCGTCAGTGAAAAATCGAAATCTATTTTTCGTGTGCCAATTCGAACACTACGTAGGTGTTGTATTTGTTGTTTTAATTCTTTCTCTTCTTGCTCACAAATATTTATACTTTCTTTTATAAACTGAATACAGATAGGTAAACAGAATTTAGAAGAAGAGGAGTGTTGATTTGTCCATAAAATTTCATTATTATCACTATTCTCTAATTGTAGTGGAACAAGATAAAAACAAAAAATATACTTCTCGCTCTTGTCAGTACTATCAATCCACTTATGCTTGTAGTTTGTTGCAGAAGTACCATCGTACCCCTATTTAACTCTCAGAGTTAAATGACAATATTCCGGAACATTGCTTCAGAACATTAGTAAACCTTTTACTGTGTTGTCTAATAAACTTTGTATCTATACTTCACATTTTAATTCATCGATATTGAGCCCTGTAGGTAAAATTTGTTTCTTTTCTTCAATTACCTCAAAAATTATACTTGAGTATTTTAAGATTATTATTGATTAAGTAGTTGCATAAACTTATTATTCAAAATATCTTTAATGAATAGTTTTCAAACGAGTAACGAGTATAATGACTCGTGCTCTTATCTGAGGAATAGTCAGATGTAAGAAAAAAAGTCCAATAACATGAATTACAAAAACATGCGTTCTTTGAGTAAGGTACAATTTAGTTGATATTTTTTTAATCAAGATTATTATTCGTTTACAAAAAAATTGAGTAAGATCAATTTAACACACAATGTAATATTTTACTAAAGTTCTAGTTTTACAAAAACTTTTCTTTTACAAGAACTACAAAATAAAATTTACTGTATAGCAGTAGCTAAAAATTAGAGATTTTATTCAACGTAATGTAATATTCGTTTAATTAGTAAATAGACTGCAAGATTTTCGGCAAACATAGATATTTTTACTCAAACAATGTGCATAGCTAGTTGAACTTGAAGTTAGTTTTTTATGCACTATGTCTGAAAATGAGCTTTTTACATACAATAGTAAGGTATGAAAGTAAAAATTTATGCGTGAAGTAATAAAAATAGCCTTTAGTGTACTCTTCATTTATGTTTGCAAGAGTTAATAATTTAAAATTTTTCAAATTACGTACTTTATTATATCCAGGATACAAATCATGATTATATTTCATAGCATTTTGCTTAAGATGTATGTAGGAAGATTTACTCATATTTTTAGTAAGCAAAAGCATGAATGCTTCTTCCGGACTAATTTTTGTACTTTTAGGAAGCTCGCACCTTCTTAAAATTGCCCTACACTCATTTTTTGAAACGAAAGTTAACAACTTTGCTTGTAAATCGCTCCCTTTATCACGAATATTAAATTTATAGGCGTTACTGATTAGTTCTGGATTATTGTTTCGCCTGAGAGAAGCTATCTTCGTATATTGAGATGATTTGGAAGCATCACTGTATGAAACGCTATGCCTTCCACGTTCAGCCTCTAATAAAACAAAAACATGAAATACTACGATATAATATTCAATCTCTTAATTTACTACTCTTAAAATCAAAGGACCAGAGTCAATGAATCATTTTTTATATTGCCAAGATTCAGCCTTACAGGTTGACAAAAATTTTATTGATATTTAAAGACGATCTTTAACTTTCAAAAGCGTACTTTTGAGACATGATTAAAAATACAATTGCACCTATTAATCAATATATATTATAAAAGTGTTTATTTTTTATAATATGCAAACTCTAGACTGGTGAAGATTTATAATGTAAATAAGTTTTTAAATTGTATAATTCTTTATGGGTAGTGGATATTTTAATTTTTTAAGCAACAACTATCGACAATACTCCGAGGCCAGAGTTTAACTACTAGAGATTTGAGAAATCCGCATTCACTTTATTTTTGTAACTTATATACGTATGTGCCAGGACTCGGACGAGGGCCGATCCACCTAAATAAGTGTGTAACGTACATGCATTCATCAGAACTAGACGATCGGCCCCCAGCCGAGTCCTGGCACATACACATATAATCAAAAAGACAGTATAACGAAATATTATTAAGCATGCTTTTGAAATATGATTAAAAATGCGATTGCAACTAATAATCAACAAATAGCACAGAGCAGTTTACGTTTAATACTTTAATGATGAATGTTATTTTTCATTCCACTTATTTTAAAATAGTCATTAGGCAAAAAATACGTAGTGAAGTAAATAATGTTAAATATTGTACTAGAAAAAGAAGATTTATACAGCACAGACACACATTTATATATTTATACTGTGTATGCAATAAGAGATACATTTAAATTACCCTCAAGTACAATGATTACTTACGTGGTAAAGAGATTTTTCGTTCCTCTGACAAGTCAATTTTCAATTTTCAAACTATGACCCCCGCAGTTCTCCTCGATGTCTTCTTTTGACGATGCCACAACAGAGTTTGGATAGAGACTCGGATGGACTGCCCGTGAGAGGTCAAGATCGCTGGGCACCACTGCTGTTAGGTACGGCTATATTCGCTACTACTGGGTACCGCTGCTGCTAGGCACTGCTGCACTGCTATGACGGCTGCTAGCTATGCTGGCTGGCTGCTGCTGCTTGCGCCGGTGATTGGCCTTCGGTTGTCTGAGGAGAGAGGATTCGCGAAGAAAACACTCCACTCAAAAATGTTGTTTCTACGGTTGGTTTTATTGAGACAATTAACTGCCTCGACCACCTACTAACTTCCGACGCACCGGTCTGCAGACTTCTAATTTAAAGCCTACAGCGTGCTGATTCAGTAGTGGGAGCAGCAAGTTAGCCAGGCGCCGCGTAGCGGCTGACTGCATAACTCACCTGTAAGCTAATTTATGAGAAAAAAGCGCACGGTAATTTCGAAAGATGAATTGGTATAGTAACACCTCGCGCGTTTACTATATACGATAATTTTAAATACGGGCAATTTATATCAAGCCCTCCTCCTTAATTAATTCGAAACCAATTTAAATGGTTGTCATTGGTAGATGACGAGTCTACAGGAGTCGTAGATTTTTTTACACTTCGATATAAAAGCCCGCGGTACCCATTCATACTCGTTTTACAAAGGTTCGCGCTCATTTACTCACTAACACTTTACTTAGAGTTTTTTTTTGCTTCTATTTTCTTGGTCATAATTCATACTTACGAGTCGGTAGTCTCAGAACTTGTTTTGTCCTTCGTTGCCGTTCTTGACTTCGGGGCGGTAAATCAGCTTCAATTGACGGTAGTGGTTTCCATACTTTTTCTGGGAGTCGCATCGGCGCGGGCGGCTCGACTGTGTGCGTTGAGACAGTATGAGTCTTTGGTGATGGGTCTCTGCCATCTGGAAGGATAGCTGCTAGCGTTGTGGAGCCAGGACTAATTGCGCACTGGGCTTTCACTGATGGAGAGTGTGGGTCCTCCGGAGCCACTTGGTCGTCAGTAGGATCGTTATCTTTATTCCCCTGGATATCCGGAGGCTCGGCACGGTTGACAGTGAATAAGGCTTCAGGTGTCTTCTCCTGAAAGACCGCCTTCTTTAGCTGTGAGAGGTGATATTATGCGGAGGCCCTACCAGTTGCTACTTAATAGACATTTCCCACGAGGTGCTGTGTGATCGGATACGGACCTTCCCACATTGGGGCAAAGCCAGCGTGGAACTGGTCCGTTGCCTTAGACAATGGATGACTGCGCATGTATACCATTATCCCAGGATTTAAAGAGGGTTGGTTATCCTGAGGCTTGCAGTGTTTGGTCTGGTATTGCTCCTAATTGCGATAAGCCTGGGTTTATCGTTCGGCAAGCTGTTAATTTCTCCACTCCCTGGGCCTCAAAGACTCGTGACCCAGCAGCAGCTGGGTGGAAGTAACCCCTGTGGCAGCGTTGCGTCGGTTTCGAAGCTGGTGCAGGACCTTGGGTAGCTGCTGATTCCAGTTTTTATGAGGCTGACTATCGAGATTTAGGCGGAGCCCTTTCTTGATTACCTGGTGGTTCCTTCTCTCCGTTGGGTTAGCCTGCGGGTGGTAGATTGCCGTAGTCCAAGGCTGCGTGTCCCAACGATGACTGGTATCGAACCATGGACGACTCGTGAATTGGGGCACATTGTCCGGGAGGATGGCGCGAGGATAACTCCACCGACCGAACACTTCATCCTCTAGGATTTGTATCAGGCAGTGGGCCTCCGAGGAGCCGATTGCGAAGGCTTCTAAACACCGACTGAATAAGTCTGTAACAATGAAGATGAAGCGTCGACCGCTGGAACTTTTGGGATATGGCCCCATCAGGTCCCCAGCGACCGTGTTCCATGGTCTGCTAGGCTGGCGTGTTTGTTGTGTTCCGGGATTCGTGACAGACCGCTTGTGACAGGCGCAAAGTAGGCACTCCCGTACATAGCGTTTTGTGTATGCATACATCCCAGGCCAGAAATTCGATTAAGTGCTTGTACGGATTGTTTCGTCGATCCCTGGGTGTCCTGCGATATTCGAGTCGTGAAAGTCATATAAGACCCGTGGTCTTACTGCTGGAGGAACGTAGACTTTCCAGATAGATCCAGAGTTGGTTAGCTGCCAAACAAGGTCGTCGACTACTCCATGAGAGGCGAGGAACTCTATCTCTTCTAGAGTGTGGTTTGGTTTCTCTGAGGTGTCCAATACTTGGAGAGTAAGTTGTACACAGTCAGAATCCTGTAGTTGTTCCTCTCGTATCTCATCGATTAGTGGTGCTTTGGAGATGACGCAACAGGCAAGTGTATCGCCTTCGGCGTGGCCTCTCGGATGAGATGGTGGAAGTACTCGATCCACGTCATCCAGATCCGTAGGTGGGTCTTCGATAGGTTCACGGGAGAGGTAGTCAGCAAGCTGATTTTCTCGCCCCGGGCAGTGCTCGATGGTCGGGTTGAATTTTTGTAGGAGCATTTCCCAACGCCGTAGCTTGTCCTTTGAATTATTTGCAATGCGAAGCCAGGCCAGGTCCTTGTTGTCCGTGCGTAGGGTGAATGGGTGGTCTTCGAGGTACAGCCGATACCTCTTGAGAGCCCCACACCATGGCAAGACATTCCTGCTCGTTACTATGATAACGAGCCTCAGTAGGACTGAACTTGGCCCTGGCATAGCTGATAATACTGCGCTGTCCATCTGATATAAGCTGGTATGGGACAGCTCCCATCCCTCGTCTGCTGGCGTCGGTTCGAATGGACCAGTCCGGATGGGGTCGTGCTAATACAAGAGGCTTGAAGAATTCTCCCTTTAGCTTGTCCACAGCCTCCTGTGCAGCGGAAGTCAATTTAAACGTCGTTTTTTTGCTGACAAGATCAGTGAGTGTTGCAGTAAACTCCGAGTAGCGTGGAACATACTCTCGTAACCATCCACAGGTCCCTAAGAACGAATGTAGTTGTTTTAAGTTTCTGGGTGCTTCGATAGATCGAAGTTTCTCAATGTGCTCAGGCCGAGCCTTGTTTCCCTCGGACGACATTAAGTGCCCTAAGTACTCCAACTCAGTTACCCCAAAAGTACATTTTCCTAGTGCTACGGTCAGTTCATGAACATGTAATCTCTCGAACATGCAGGCGAGGTGTTGTAGATGTTCTTCGAGTGTATTGGAGTAGCCAATGATATAGTCGAGATAAACCAGACAGAACTTTCCCAGGTAGCCCGAGAGGACTTCCTGGCTCATTAGTCGTTGAAAGGTTCCTGGTGCCCCTTCAACATCGAATGGCATGACTTGAAACTGGTAGCAGCCTCCAGTATGAGTTGCGAACGCAGTATATCTAAGCAAGTTCAGGGCCATAACAATCTGCCAGTATCTACTCTTGAGATCAAGCTTACTGAAGTAGCAGGCACTTTCAATATCTTTCGCAGCTGCGTGGATGTGTGGAACTTGTTGAGAAGTATCCTCGGTCACCTGGTTAAGTCTGCCGTAGTCGACACAGAATCACATCTCACCATTTTTCTTTGGAGAAAGAATAATGGGAGAGCTGTATGATGACAAAGATGGCTCGATAATCCCATCGGCAAGCATCTCCTGTACCTGCTTCTCGATGATTGCACGTTTTATGTCAGAGCATGGATACGGAGCTATTCTAAAAGGTTTATGTGGCCGAACATGGATTTCGTGCTCGATAATGCGGGTTTGTCGAAGTTTTCCGTTCAACGGGGTAAAAACTTCACGGTGATTATCGAGAAGAGTTCCAAAGGGTTGATATAAAGCCGGTGGAAATCCGTGCTTTATATCGTTGAGTAGCAACTTGGGAATGTCATGTCGCTGATGGTGAACTAGTGGAACGGTGATTCGTTTCTTCCGACCGAAATAGACTACGTTCCGAGTCAGATCCAGGATCGATCTCTCGTGTCCTAGCGTAGTACCCCCGATGATGAGAGTATGCCCAAGCCGAGGAGCGACAAAGAGCTCTAGCTGAAATGGTTGTCCTCGAATATGCAGCGTGAGTGATATACGCCGGTTGCTTGGAGATTGACTCCCCGAGCTGTGGAGAAGCAAAAGCTCTATTTTAAAAATTAAAAAAGTTGTATAGTTTAATACGTGTGTAGAAAACTATGATTGTTAAACAAATCGTTACTAAAACGGTTCTGATTGAGTTTTTTTTTAACTTCAACGGGATATTATATTTAAATGGTTTCTCGAATTTTTAAGACCAGTTGGTTGAAAATCAAACGATCGTAAAAACTTGTATGCATTATACAATTAATCTTCCAAAAAAATTTGAATCGTTAATAACTCGAAAAGTTATAAAGCGATCGTTGTAAAATTTCGTACACTTATTTATATCAGTAACATCAACATTTTCCGAACGCTGTTTGCGAGTAAACAATTGCATATAAATTATCGCAACACGTCTTATTTCATAGATAATTTAATTCTCCACAAATTGTATATTTAGTACATATACCGATTTGTGCACTGGAGCGGTGATATTACGAAAAACCTGAAAAAAAAACAATTTTGTCATGTTACTGTTGATAAAAAAAATGAAGCAGGACAATTTTTCAGCAAACTTGGGATATTATAATATGCACATAAATGAACCTATTTCTGCAGAGAAACTGGATCAAGGCGACCAAAGCCGTTTTTCCTTTTTTTTGTGACGTCTAGGCTAACATTATTAGCTTGAATATCTATTCGTCTACCAACACAGTAATATATACTACTTTTCGCGATTTATGAACAGTAGATTCATATTAAGTGGCAAAAAGACAGAAATACACAGCTTATGTCAATTTTTTTACATTGCTGAAGGGACGACGTGACACTAGGGTCAGTACCATTAATTTAATAGGCAACACATAATTTTTTGTAATGGTTACTTATGTGTAGCATTATCCAGACGTTCAATTTCCAAAAATGTTCTTTCACAATTGTAATATGACGAAAAAAAAGATTTAAAGTATTGTTTGAGAAGAAATATAAAAAAAAGACAATGGAACATTTTTAATTTAGAAGTAGTTATTTACGTAACAAGGGCGGTAGAAACAATCTTCCGCATGAGAAGTGATAGTTTCGCGCCGATGCACAGTGGTTGGAAACTCAAAAAAAAGGTCGAAATTCTTGCTTCCCTTTAATTTTGATCTAAAATCCTACTTAACACTTCATTTCGTTCGTCTTGAACTGTACTTAAAGAAACTGTTTCCCTCCATTAATTAGGAATAAGCACAGTTGACTGGGGAATGCGGTTAATTCGTGATTGGACGAAAAATTGGGAAAAAATCACTTTGTTCTCATTATAACTTTTTTATTTTATTGAAAAAAAACAATTTCACATAAAAAAGTTGTAGATCTTGCAGAAATAAAACTTTTTTTATCATACATTTGTCTAGTATGCAAAGTAAAGGTTTCGGGTACAAAAAATGCTTTAAAATTAAGAAAAATTCGTAAAATCCCGATCTTACTTTTTTATTTTAAATTTTAGAAGAAAATCTTAAATACAAATGTTGTAGATATTAAAAAAATACGTTCAAAAAATTTTTTTAAGATACAAAGCAAATCCTTTAACACACTTAACGATTTAGCACACGCTCTAAGTATACTAATCGCTTAAAAATGATTGGAATTCGCTAGAAATTTATAATAAGTTTCTCATTTCGGGTTTCACAGAAAAATGATGGACGTAAATCTTAGAAAAAAAAACTGTCGGTATGTAATATTATTATTTAGTGTGTAAAGTCAACGATTAGACTAAAAAAAACTTGTACAATCAAAAGAAAAATGGCAAAACACTATTATTGACAATTAATAAATGTATCTAAGTCTTCCAATTCACACAAATATTTTATAAGTTCAGCTTTACCATCAGTATTCATAACGAATGTTTCGTTGCATTTATTCTTATTAATCATATGAGAAATTTTTTAGATTATCATGTTTCTCATTTCATTTGTTAATGCAGTCTCTTTTTCTTCCAACCGATTCCTCATTGAGCTAATAATATATACATCGGAATTCAACAATAGTCTTAAAAAAGTGTCTCTATTAACGATTTCCCTGCAAAATTTGAATTTTATTACTTTTAGTGTTATTATTTACTATGTGAACTCAGCTGACTTAAAAAAGTAATATTTCTCTGACGGTGCATACCTAGAAAATTTTCTAGCGTGATTCACCCGATATTTTTTAACCATCTTATGATTTGCTTCATTTCCCTCCTCAGACGACATTCCTATTGGTAAAGTAAAGTGGCTTACGAATCAATAACTATGTAATAATATAATGTGCAATGATGAAGGCATGTAAAAAAATACATACAATTATACAAAAGATGTTGCTGTTACAAAATTTTTGAACGTTTCTACACGAAGAAAAAAGTTTGTGAGCAGAGCTCCTCCGAAAAAGCTCTACAGTACCAAACAGCAGGACTGCTGATCTCCGGTCGAGTGGGACAGCCGCTGTCCCACTAGTAAGAGCCTTGAACTCCTCCGTGTAGGACACTTCCGCTAAAGCTGTAGTCACTGTAGAACAGCACAGACTATGGTGGTGCGACTCTGTCTTACCAGTGGGACGCCACAGCTCCCACTCACGAAAGATACTAGCTCCTCTCCAGTGTGGATTATCTGATGTACCACAAGTGGCGCTACATACGACCCAAAAGTTTAAGAGCCTAACCCTACCACTGCTGGGATGTCAACTATCCTACTTTTTTCTCCATGTACATCAATTGCTAGACCATGTTGTAAAACTGCCAAAATTACTTCGAACTTATTCTCTATATCAATATCAAAATCTGGAAAGTAATAACAATTTCATAAAAAATCTTACATTATTTTGAACTTAATTAACAATTAGTATAATTATTTATATTATTTATATAATATAAAGCATTCTTACTAGTTATATTTAAAAGAATTGAAATGTTAACAAAAATCGTCTTGCGCAATTGCCATCATTGGTGTTACCTGACCCCTGAGCTGGCATATCTACTCGAAGTCCCAAATCTTTTTGGAATTTTTCCTTAATTTCTTTTTTTCTACGAGCTAGAATACCTTGTTGGTTTTTGGGAACCTGTAACAATAAAATAAATTATTGTTATTTCATAATTCATGACCCATTAAAATCTTTATCAAAAACTGTTGCAATGAAAATTAGTTATGAAATTAAAATAAGTATTTTACTAAAAGGTTCTCACAGCCAAATTTTTAAATCCATACGATAAGAGATGTGTAAAACCAATTCCATTAGTCGTATATAGGCATAAAGCGATGGAAATCCCTTAAGTGCGCTTATGTTTACTTGCCTATCAAGCATGGCTGGTATATTGTTCATGTTGGAAATCGGGGCGTTACATACATAGCATTTTTGACTCGATGTATCGTTAAGTATAGCACAGACTTGAAATTGTATTGGGTACTCAAAAATTTGCGTGGTAACAAATCTCTAAAATAATTTTTGATATCAAATTCAACAATTATTTAACGAGATGAAAAGGTCTACCGGTCGGTAAACTACGCTTTTTGAATTATTTATTGAAAGAAAGATTCAAAATATCCAAAACCCAAGATATTGTGTTATTGATACTGGATTAAATAATTATAATACGTAGTTTGTAGTTGATATGTCAAGGATAACTTTAAAAATTTTTTGCTTTGAAATTAAAATAAAGCTTTGAAAGAATTTTTGATGTAGTCGTTCACGTATAAGCTCCAAATTTCGTAGGATAATAAATAATGATCCTGTCTAGGTCCTTTAATGTTTCATTTTTCTGATTTTAAATATCTCAATAAAAAATAATAAACATTGTTTACGGAGTAAACTATTGTAATGAAAGTAGACCTGTTAAATATTTTCAATACTATTATCTAGAAAACTTGTACTACTTCAGCACTTAAAAAAACTCTTTGTAGCGTACAACTGTGTTTTGTTAAATGAATATTTTCTTTTGCAAATATTTTCTTTTAACCTTTCCATCTAGCACCGTAAATAAAACTTCGAAACGAATAATACAACTATTGCAGTGAAAATCTTCTAAAAATTTTGTTTGTTCTTTTGAATAGCTTCCTTTTTTCTTCCGTACATCCTTAGATTATTTAACAAATTCTAATTCAATAACACAGCAATACCGAACTGAAGAAGATTGCGTATTTTCCCAAAAGAAATTTCGTGTTTGAATGTCAATTAGTTGTGAAGTTACAATAGAAGTGCATAACAAGCCATTGCAATTTTGATTTGGCTCACTACTTATCTGTTTAAATGAACTGACATTTGTCCCATTAAATCCAACTGAATATTAGATTTAGTTAAACGTTACTGTTCTCCTTAAATTCCAAATGCAAAAAGGTGCATAGCCTGGATGCAGTGTGATGCAGTAGATTTTGAAGGGGTACCTCAGCTTTGCACTCTGTTACAGTTATGTTTCGTGGGTAAGCTTTTTACTTCGCTTTAATAATCTGATAATAAATAACAATCAATGGAAAAAAGATGTCTAAGTTATACGCAACGCGTGCGGAAAAGTGAGAATCGCAACGAGGATAAAGTTTGTAGCCCGAGCGAAGCGAGAGTGATAAGCATCCACGTTGCGGTTACTATAAAGCACAAGCACGATATTTTTCAACACAAAGAGCGCAGAGTGCTAGGTTTCTCACGCGGAGGGAGGGCAAACTGAGCACTTGGCGCACTTGTGTTCTAAAGTATGTTAAATTCATTTATATTGACTGAAAATAAATTTCATTAATACATAAAGTAAATCGAAGAAAAAATTCAACAATAACTTTTTTTTATGCACCAGTGACTTAAATGAAAAATAACAATTTTGATGTGAAGGCCCAGTTTCGTAGTACCTCATCGTAAGCAGGAAATAAATCGTGTCCATGTTCAAGCGATAACCTTCTGTATAATTGTTCGAGATTGCAAGAATTCTTAGCTGAGTTTCCTTCAATAATCATGGGCAATGCAATTTTTGAAGACATGTTTCGAGCTTTCTGTTTTCCCTAACTCCTGTTAAATATTCTCTACTTTCCTGTGCTTTTACAGGATCAATTATACTCTTAAGCAAGCTAACTCCTTCTACATTTCCTTCTTCTTTTTTTTTTCCAGCGAAATCATATATTGCCTCAGATTCCACTGTTCTTTTCAACTGATTTTCAATCCTTTTTTTCGTTCTCGTTGATGCATGTCTATAACTTACTGCAGGTTTTCCTGCATTTTTTCTTTTTTCTGCATTATATTTCAAATATTAACATAAATGAATTAATTCTTTCAATTCATGTAATTTATGAATCATTATTTGAATATAGTTTATTACGCAGCGAGTACATTATTGTGACATGATATGTGGAGAGTAACAATTTTAACGTGCCCCTTTGAACAGCATATGCATAGATGGGCTTTTGGCACAGTGTTAGAAAGTATGAATTTTCATTGAAATGCCAACAACAAAATTTTTTTTTAATACAGTTAAAATATATTTACTACGAACGCAAAAGAATTTACTTTCAAAACATTTACTGGCATACCATCTATTTCTATGTTTGTGGTATAAGAACATGAGCTCGCAGGATTATCTAAATAAGTGGGCTCTTCTTGTATTTTATTTATTACAGTATAATAAAATAAGAAAGTTTTGAATTGAAGACAATCTGATCAAAAAAGCTTTTGTTATCAATAGGACTTCATCACTAGTAGACCGATAGCACGAGGCTGAAAAATGTTAATACAATTACCAACCGTCTAGGAGTAAGAAAAATTTATTCTTTACGTTATTGTGCTAAAGAAAATATATTTTTTAAGACTTGCATGCTTGCACTAAATGATTTTCCCATTCAAAACCATCTTTTGGAAGCGTGCAAGTCTTAAAAAATATATTTTCTCCGTCGAAATTACTTAAAGAATCCATTTATCTACTCTCAGACAATAATTGAAACGCGAGTAAATTCAGCGCTTTAGTTCATTAGGAAGTGATGGTTTTATTATGCATAATAACGTTAATAAATTTTGATACGGTCGACCACAAAATCGTATCGTTAATGCTGGAAAGGTATGGTGCTAAAGTTCATGCTAAAGAATTGTGGAAAAGTTACTTGACAGATAGACAACATCAAGTAAAAATAAATGACTCATACAGCGATCTTCTAAATATGACTATAGGTGTTTCTCAAGGTACAATACTTGGACCCCTTTCATTTGTGATCGATATTAATGACCTACTAAATAGATTACCGAATAACACCATAGCTTCCTATGCTGGAAACAGATTACAGTTATAATATGTGCAGATACGATATGGGAAGAGGTTAAAAAAAAAACAAATACCTACTTGGAAATGATATACAAATGGCTCAATTTAAGTAAACTTCCGTTAAATGTAAAAAAAAACTGTTTTTATTACTTTTGGTTCATATTAAATAGTGTACCCAATGAAATAAATATAAAGATCAAGGATCAAGACTTGAGAAAAGTTAAATATTGTAAATCCTTAGGCTTAATTATAGCCAGTAGTCTTAAACAGAATAAGAATATATAAAATGTAATTAAGAAAACTAAATCATTAATTTTCTTCATATACAAGATTTTAAACTGTATTAATGTTTTTTTACTTATAACCATGTACTATGCTTTTTTCCATAGCGTTGCTACCTACGGGATCATTGCTTGGGGAGAAGCATATAGCAATGCTATATCAAGTATACAAACAACCGGCACGTTGGCGTAGCGGTAGAGTTGCAGTTTCGTCGATCTCCGGAATCAAGTACAGTGTACGGGCATGTAATAGGCGGGACTCGGTTCGAGTCTCGTCGTTTGCCTAG
>JAPYYV010006817.1:0-18682 GCA_030522625.1 Copidosoma aretas | reverse complement strand
AGAGAGAGAGAGAGAGAGAGAGAGAGAGAAAGAGAGAGAGAGAGAGATAGAAATTTAAAAAAATGATGTATTTTGATTCTAAACTTCATAAAACGTGTTTATAACATATTTTTTTCGAAATGTCATTTTTCGTACATAGCAAAGCTTCCTCTACGAAGAAGCAAAACCCGTTTTTGACAATAAAAATCGTTATAAAACCTTAATAGTGTATAAAACTAAAATTTTATTTTCCGATCCGCCCGCGCCATAAGGATAAGGAAACAAAAATTTTAAGCTCATAATCATTGAAATGTACCGTTGGGTTCCTGAGATATGGCTGCTTACATACACCCACTCACACACACACACAGATGCACGCGCACACACACACATACATACATATATTCAGAGACTTTTTCTAAACATAGTATTTCTCCACTCTAGACACTGTGTAAGACATTTATAACGTATTTCAACAAAATTTTATTTTTACCGATACAAAAGCTTCCTCTATGAGGAAGCAAAAAATATATTTTTACCAATGGTTTTAAAAATCAATCTAAAACTTCCTGCAGTACAATAAATTATATCAATTTAAGAAGAGAATCATATTTTTGTTAGTAACAAAATAAGAACATAACCTATAGGAATAGTTTGTATTTTAAAATGAAAATTTGTTTACATTACATAAAATACAACAATTTTAAAACTCAAACTGAGAACTTTGTACAAGAATAAACATGAAAAATCGTTTATGAAAATCAAATAGGTCGAAGAAGGTAATCAATTTCCAAGTTTCTGAAATGTATTAATTTATTATATTGTTGTAATAGAGCTAGTTAATCTTTTTTTTCATTTAATTTAAGAGAACGAATTATATCAACGAAATTGATACATTCATAACATATATCTATATATATGTATATATACTTTAAGGCATTCCGTATAAAAAAATATGTTGTACGAATTTTAAAATTAGAACCATATTTTATCAAAATCAGCCGAAAGACTTTTGAGTTATGACTAGTAACGTACATACATACATGCATGCATACATAAATACATCTATACATACACAAGTGCACACACAAACACATGAGAATCGATACATTTTTTGTACTCTGTAGTAATAAGTATCCAAAAATCAAAACAAACAAAATAAGCACGGGGTTATTGAAATCGGTCAAAGAAATTCTGAGATGTGACTCATCATATACATTCCCTATTTACACGATGCACACCCAGCTACTCAATTTATTTAATTTTATTTTTATACGTTTTTTTATAAAATTTAATGGTTTTTCAGAATTCTTATCGAAAAATATCCTAAAATAACAATAAATAGACTCCAAGAACAGTGAAAACGATACGAAGAAATAAACTCCAAGGGCTTACCGTTCAAAATGATTTAAAATACAAATATGTTTTTGTCGTTTGTTTAAATTCATGCCGTTTTATACGTGTATATTGTTTACGGTAATGACAGATCTTTTAGTTCTAGACTCTTCTTCGCTGTTCACAATCTTTATAATATCTTTCACACATTTTTCAAACATGTTTAACTTACCATTGACTGGAGGATATAGTGTCCATTAACGAGTACTTGCAAGCTAAAAAGAAAATTACGTGTTGTAAATAAGGCAAGAGAAGTATGGAAGTATAACAGAAGATTGCTCACAAAAATATCGGCATGTAGTTAATGGATAAAAGCACTGTTTTTAAATCTCTAAAAAAATTACGACTTAATAAATTTACCAATAATAATAGTTAGAGAAAACTTATGTTGTATTTATTTGAGAATCAAACTTTCGAAATTGCTTTATTAGATTTCTTGATTGTGTCTACTTATTCAATAACTTAAAAGTTAAAAGTAAATAATCCTTTTTTTAACCTGCGTTGGTAGCTCTGATAGCTTATTATGCTTTTGCCAGTGGTTTTTTGTCTTCCCAAGCCCCCCTTCTCCCGGATTTATCAAACATCCGTGGTTTAATAAATCGATTATTGAAACTAAGGTATTTACTGATAATTCTTGAAATCAACGACTTTCGTCATAAAGTAATTCTATCCCTCGCTATAGTCAATGCAGTGAGTTCTACAGTTTGACAACATGTTTGTTTCAAAACATAACCTTTAGTAGTTTTCACTCGGCTCATTCATTTATTTTGTATTTAAAAGGGAACCTTTTCACGTATTTTAAGGTTATATAGGACTATTGGATATTCTTTTGTCACTGAAAAAATTTTAAATAGAAGCTTATTGTCAATGAGTGAGATAAAGCAACAGAAGTGCTTAGAAGTACAGTATCCGGAAATGTAAACAAACGTTGATGACATCATTGGAATTCTGGATTGTGCTCGACGGCAATGTTGCAATAATACAAGTTCTAATTGGCTGATAAAAACCACACCTAAATAATAGAGATGTACATCTATATTTATACATTTTGCCTTTGTATCGTCTGCAAATTTTGCAGACTATAGAAAGTAAGACATAAAAGAAATTGTGAAGCAGTGTCTTATAACTTATTTGAAGATAAAAAATTCAAACAAGATATTTGCTATGTGTGATTTCATTTAATGATATAATCTCTCGTATTCAAAACATGAATTATTTTTTATGATACTTATTTAGATGTACATATACGTTCTATATACAAAGGTTTGTATAATGCTAGATATATACACTAGTGGGGCTTCGCCCCCCAGCACGCTCCGTGTACCAACCCCCCACACCCCGATTACTTTTTTTCATCCACTTTATTTTTCAGAAGAGTTTCAAAGAATTTCTTATTTTTTAATCTTAATCTATAAAATATTGTGATATACTTACGAAGCAGTAGTATGTAGGCTGTACTACTGACTCATATAAAAGTTTAATTGACATGACTGAAGGTACTGTTTGAAATTATTTATTTAATATTGCCTTACATAATTTGAAGAAATTCATTCACTCTTTTAAAAAAAAATCTAGCAGACTTGCAAAAATTTACATAGTTTATTACTCGCTTGGTACAACAAATAATTATAAAATTAATGAAAATGATATTTTTTAACAATACTATTAAAATTTTTTTACTGTTGTTACAAATTTTTTTTATTTTACGTAAGCGCAAAGTTCCATATCTCTTATATATTTTGCAATTGACTCTCAGTATTATTTCATTAATGTACTTATGACTATTAATTTAATTTTTTTTTATGATTCTTGTTTAAACATTTGTTACAAATTTTCGTAATAATATATAACATGAAAAAATATTTACAAAAATTAATTTTACACGAAACTAATTCAAATAATTTAGTTAAATAAATTAAATAAATAATACATTTTTATTACAACATTTATGCAAAATTTATAATTAGGAAAAGAATCGGATTTTAGTTTTTAACACTGTAAATATACTTTTAGATATAGGAAATAAATCCTGATTTTTATATATTCTGTACAAAAATCAATTTTATTTACTTGTATATTACTTCATTACATCTAACAAATTTAACTTTAAATTATTGGTATAAATATTATATAAACATATATATATGGGTCATTCTACCAAAAATGGTCTATTTCAGAGGCTGAAATGGAAAAAGACTTTAAAGGGATTTTTAATTTTTTAAATATTTTTTTCGTAATGTCCTCGACCTAAATAAGTCAAAATTTATTGGGCCCCGATGGATCTTTTCTTAAAACAATTTTGCAGCAAAAATACATCAAATTGGCCGCAGTGGGCACCGTTACGGGCTCTCAAAAAATGGCCTTAAAATCGAAATTTCAACTTATGTAGTGAAAATATAACTTCGTCTTTACACCTATACGATGTACTTACGGTCTACATTGATCAACTTCACTATTTGCGTCCATAATCCAACACTCCGCGAATATGCAGTACGATTTGTGCTTAAACAGGTGCGTTACGGGCTCGAAAAATCATCTTAACACCATGATTACAACACTCACACTGAAAATCCAACTTCGCCCATGCACCTGTATATTGTATTCATCACCTACTGTTGTATACTACACTATCTGAGTGGATAACCGAACATTCCACGAAGATACGGTGCTCTTTGTGCGAAAAAGAAGCGTTACGGGTTCTTACGAAATCGACTTAAAATCGATATTACGACCTTCTGAATCAAAATTTAACTTCGCCCTTGCACTCACATAAAGAACTTTTTACCCCTTATCATATGATACATCAGTCGAGTCGATCCGACAACCCTACGCGAAGATACAGTGCGTTTTGTTTCGTTACGGGGAGCGTTACGGGCTCTTAGCAAAAAAAGGAGCGTTACGGGCTCTTATAAAATCGTCTTAACATCGCGATTGCGGCGCTCCAAGTGAGAATTAAGCTTTGCCCTTGTACTTATACTAATAACTTTTTACCTACAATCGTATGTTACCCCATTCGAGTCGATTCGACAACTCTACGCAGAGATATAAGAGATTCTTTAGCGTTACGGGATCTTAGTTTTTATTTCGGGAAGACTGAATCCACGACTTCGCAAGCCTGTTACACTGGCTAGTCGTAATAGAAAAAATTGAAAAAATCCCTGTAATATCCTCAATCTCAATCGAATAAAAATCATTTAAATTGAAGTGCCCATGTTAAACGGTATGAACGTGCGAGAGCATTTTCTGCGTCGATGTCAAATTTATAAGATTTTGGTCCCGCAACTTTAAAGGAATCCCAGTCTTGGATGCAATCTTTTTTGGCTCTGAAAATTGACATAATAATAACATAAGAATAACAAAGTAATAATACATTACTAAATGCCATTGTTTGATATGATAGGTAATTTATGTCTTCTTGTTTTACGTAAATCATCCTTCAAGTTCAAGTTATGTCATAAAATTATCCTACTTAAATAAATCATATTTTTAATAAACTTGTAAAATTTAAAAAAATTACGTTTGCGCTCCGTAGCAATACCTCAAAGCTACCGTAAAAATTTTCTAGAAGTGTTATACTTGTGTGGAAGTACTTATCAGAAATTCAAATAAAAATAACTGAATCAGTATACTCTTTTATTTTGTTAATGTCTAGAATAAGCTTTATGATTTTATTTCTAATCACGTGATCACTGAACCGATGTCCCAAGAAATATTTTGTACAACTACATCAAAAGAAGAAAGGTTTTGCCATTTACATTTGAAAAATTGTTATTTTAAATATAAAAATTATCATAAAAATATCGACAAATATTTCAAAATTTCCCGATTTCCCGATTTCTTGAATAACTTAACGTATAACCTAATAAAACAAATAAGATTTAGTTTAATGCAATAGTTTATTTAATTATCAATGGAAAACAGAATCATTTCTATTGTAATTTATTAGAATAGCTGCATATTAAAGCCAATTCCATTTTAATGGCTGTGGAGCCCCTTGCGTCTCTTTGGAATACTTTGTCTTTTCTCGGAAGAATTAATAGTGCAGAGGTGCTGTTAGGAGTCGTGGATGGAGGCTGTACTCTAAAGAACTTAGCCGTTTTTAGATGGATTCGGAAACGTGGATGAGCTGAAGGGGGGGGGGGAGGAGGTTGTGTGATGAGAGTATGGCTGCTCTCGGAAGACTTCGGCTTTTTCTCGGAAGGATTCGGAAATGGGAGCAGGCTGTGGGGAGACCGTTGTGAAAGGGCTTGGGCAGCTTTCTAAACAAAAGGGCTGTAAGAGAAAGGCAGTAAGAAAGCGAAAAGGGAGGGGGGTATAATTGAGATTGAAGAAAGTGGTATTAATTTACGGTACCGTACTATGTATCAACGCTTAAATAAATTTTATGAACTTAGTGCGAAAGAGAAAACAGTATTAGACATTTTGAGGATAGTGAATGCTGGTGGAATGGTTGAAGCAAGGTGTAAGTATCATCTTAAAAGGAAAGAATACTATGTCCCAGGATGGCAGGACCAGATTATTTCTGGCACGAGGATGGAAATGATATACTTAAGAGATATAGCTTCTCAGTGTACAGAATAATTGACAGATTTTCTAAGAAACTTATTAGACCAGTAAGCGTCTGTCAGAAACTGGCTTAATTAGCTGATTTTACCCGGATACCCGGAGCTAGAATGTTTATAAGCATGTCTCTGGGAGGTCGATAAAAACAAGAATCTCGATGTGCACCAGCTTATAAATTCTATGCTCAGGAAAAATCATAAAGTGAAAAATGTCTCGTTTCAAGCCCTATTGTTCGACCTTTTAGGCCAAATATCTCGGAAAATATAGTTTCAAGTAAAAAATGGTAAAAAAAAGTTGGTCGCAAGGGAATTTTCTATTGGAAAAATATTTTACAATTTGCGAAAATAGTAAATTTTCTTACAAGGAGGGGAAATGAAACTTTCACACGAACGTGATATAATGGCTCGAGGCGAAGCCGAGAGGACTTCACAGTTACGTTCGTGAGGGCGTTTCATTCTCCCTCCATGTAAGAAATCCCATTTTTCCCATATTTTCCGTGAAATTTTGTAGTTCCGCTGTTCCACTAAGGTGTGGGTAAAAGTACTTCTTCTTCTAGCCTAACTTATCCGTGGAACTACCAACTTTCACCCAAGGGATGGAGAAAACCCATTTTTTGGGTATAAGAACCGGAATTTGAAAAAAAGGCAACAACTATATTTTGGAAAATTGAAAAAAAAATGAAGAAAACAGTACATCCATTTTAAAATAACGGCACCTTGGCGCAACGGTAGAGTTGCAGTTTCGTCGATCTTCGAAATCAAGCAGTGTACGGGAGCTCAGTGATACTTGGTTCGAGTCTCGCCGTTTGCCTAGAGGTTTGCTTCCGTTGTTTGATTTTCAGGGGTTCGATTAACTGTCTCTCTTATGTTGCGAACAATAAGAGCGGCAAGTATGCAGAGTATGACTGTAACATGAAAAAAAAAGATACATTTGAACATGCAGCTAAAAAAACTTTAAGCAATAAATGAAAAGTGGCCTAATAACAAACTCGGTATCTATTTTTGTTTTTGCGCAATAATTTTGCAATCTTGCTTTTTCCAAAAAATATCAAAATTTTGCAAACGTTACTAAATATTGAATATTGAATTATATAAATCGTTGATTTTTCCATATGTAGAAGGTCATTCAATCTTTGAAATACATTTTGAAAAATTAAAATCAGTAAATTTGAGTGTGTAGGGAATTTGTTTGAATTTGTATTGATTTTTCGGCTTTTAAACCAATTGAATATTTTTGCGAAGTTTCAATATAATGTATGAAAAATAAATAGGATAATTGTTTTTAGCAAGAAGCTTCTTAAACAAAAAATTGGAAAGTTGTTGATTCGTTCTTGAGATATAGCTAGTCAAAGTCGACTAGAGATTACTGCTCAACAATTGAAGCTATTGATCTAATTTTTGAACTAATACCCTCGTTTTACTAAGTAATTTACTAATCATCATTAGTTGTGCTAGGATGTACAAGTATCTTACAATAAATGCGTGATAAGGTGGATCCTATTGTGAGGAAAATCACTCGGAGGTGGTGATTGGTAGTGCTAAAGAAGGCCACCAGAGCCTACTTACTGCTGAGAAACTGAACTTGCAACCTTAAAACGAAGACGCGCTTTAAAATTGACAAAATATCTCGGCTTCCAATGAACCGATTTTGACGTTTGTTTTTGAATCTAAGGTAGCTTGAGACAGCAAGTTTATCCATGATATTTTCAGTTACGTATCGGATCAACAATTTGCATTAACTAATCAACAATTTTAGACAAAATTAAATTTTTTTCTTGCTAGTAATCTTTTTCCAAAAAACAATATCAGTAATCTTGTAAGGTTCGACAAAATAAATAATAATCTGCTCAGAGGCAGGTTACACAAGGACTTTAAATAATTATTCATAAAAAAAACCATTTTTTTCCCGAGATACCATTTTTTTTGAATTTTTTACAAATGCATACCGTATTTATAAAACAAACTAAAATAGCACAAAGCTTGCTTATCAACATTATTCTGCTATTATTTACCGAAAAAAAAAATCAAACAAAATAATAAATTAAACAGTTAAAATTTAAAATGTCAAAAAAATCTATTTATACGCTCTACATTGTGGATTAAAGTTACGAACGCGAGTCGTCTCATAGTTTGTACAAATATTAAGTATCAAAAATGAAAATTTATCAGCAACAGTTTCTACCACACCAGCAACCTTATTTTGACTGATAACTATTTATACGGCTGTTTTTAAATAAAATAAAGAATATCCCGGAAGCTAGTACTTCAAGAACTCTATCAAGGCAAGATTCATTGTAATCTATCGCAATGTTACTATTTACAACATAAAAATAGATTTTTTAACCCTTATAAGAGTTAAAAAACGGTTTTTTTACAATGAATAACGTTATGAAATCCTTGATAAGGTATAAGACTTAGATTTTTTATAGACAGCTGCAGTAAATAAGTAAAATTAGTCAATTGGAGGGTTTCTGAGGTGCACATCTGAGTTTCTTATAGTCCAAAAAAACATACAAATTTCGAAAAAACAGACTTTTCGAAAAATAAGCTTCAATTGGACGCCTCGGACGAAGAAAACCTAATAACGGTACTTTGCAATGCTAAAATAAATGGTAATGTACCGTTATAAGTTTTTCTTCGACCGACGCGTCTAATTACGAATTTTCTTAAAGTTCGCAAATACTTTTATTACAAATGTAATAATTACTGATGCAATAAAAAAAAATAGATTTTCTTAAATAAGAGAAAACGGCATAAATTAGATAAAATTTTTTAGTCTAAAATGAAGGTGTTCTAATACTATATGAGATACAACTATTGAAGCATTTTTAAGTTTTCACTCCAAAAGTAGCAAGAAACCGCTAATTGGACATAACTAATCGTTATAACAACCTTAATAATGTATAATACTTAATTTTTTTTTGGAATGATCACAAGGATATAAAAACAAACCTTTTAAGCCTTGAATCGTCGGAATCACTCGAAAGGTTTTTAAGATACAAGTGATTCTCCACAAAAATCTCAATATTTCTTTAATAAAAACGAGACAAAATATGTTATCGAAATGATTTGACATAAAACATAAAGATATTTCAAAGCTTTATCAGATGTAACTATTTAGAAATTCTAATTTAATTTTTTTCACCCCTAAAAAAGTAACAAACCTGTTTTTTGACCCTAAAAATCGTAATATAAACCGTATTAAGGTAAAAAACTAAAATTTTTTTTTATCAATACAAGAGAATAAAAACAAATATTTAAAGCCTCAAATCATCAAAATCACTAGAAAGGTTTTTGTGATATGAGTGATTTCCCACGAAAATCTTAGTATTTCTTGAATAAAAACTAAACAAAATACGTTTTTGAAATTATTTGAAATGAAAAATAAAGTTATTTTAAAGCTCTATTAGATGTTCCTATTTAAACATTCAAATTTAATCTTTTTTTACCCTTAAATTAGTAAAAAAACCTGTTTTTTACCAGAAAGATCGTTATAAAAACTGTAACAAAGTAAAAAACCTAAAATTTTTTTCTGCGCCACTATAAGGATAAAAAAACAAACATTTTAAGCCCAAAGTAATTGAAATCTACCGTTAAGTTCCTGAGATATGACTGATTACATACATACATACATACACACACACACGCGCGCGCGCGCGCGCGCGCGGAGGGAGACACACACAGACAGATATTTCCTAAAAATGGTATTGCTTCCTCATTGAGAAAGCTTTGTATCGGTTAAAAAAATTTTTTCCCAAAAATACGTTAAAAATGTTTTATATAGTATCTAAAATAAAAAATAACATTTTAAAAAAAATTTCGTCTGTTTGTGCGCGTGCGTGTGTATATGTGTGTGCATGTAATCAGTCATATATCAGGAACCTAACGGTAGATTTCAATGATTCTGGGCTTAAAATTGTTTTTTTATCCTTATGACAGCTCGGAAAAAAAAATTAAGTTTCTTACCTTATTAAGGTTTTTATTACGATTTTTATGATCGAAAAACAGATTTTTTACTTATTTGAGGGTAAAAAAAATTGAATTCGAATTTTTAAATAGTAACATCCGATAGAACTTTAAGATATCTTTATTTTTCATGTATAATCATTTCAATAACATATTTTGTTTATTTCTTATTAAATAAATACTGAGATTTTTGTGGGAAATCACTTATATCTTAGAAACCTTTCAAGTGATTTCGATGACTAGAGGCTTTCAAATATTTTTTTTCATATCCTTCTATTAATAAAAAAAAAAAAATTAAATTTATTACCTTAATAAGGTTTTTATAACGATTTTTATGATCAAAAAACAGGTTTTCTACTTATTTAAGGGTAAAAAAAATAGATTAAAATTTTTAAATAGTCACATCTGATAGAACCTTAAAATAGCTTTATTTTTCATGTTTAATCATTTCAATAACATATTTTGTTTAGTTTTTATTAAAGAAATACTGAGATTTTCGTGAAAAGTAACTCATATCATATAAACCATTCGATTGATTTCGATGATTTAAGGCTTTAAATATTTGTTTTCATTTCCTTGTATCGTTGAAAATAAAAAATTTTAAGTTTTTTACCTTATTACGGTTTTTATAATGATTTTTATGGTAAAAAAACAGGTTTGTTACTTTTTTAGGGGTGAAAAAAATTAAATTGGAATTTCTAAATAGTTACATCTGATAGAGCTTTATAATAGTTCTATGTTTCATGTTAAATCATTTCGACAACATATTTTGTTTCGTTTTTATTAAAGAAATATTGAGATTTTTGTGGAAAATCACTTGTATCTTAAAAACCTTTCGCGTGATTCCGACGATTCAAGACTTAAAATATTTGTTTTTATATCCTTGTGATCATTCCAAAAAAAAATTAAGTATTATACATTATTAAGGTTGTTATAACGATTAGTTATGTCCAATAAGCGGTTTCTTGCTACTTTTAGAGTGTAAAACTTAAAAATGCTTCAAATAGTTGTATCTCCCATAGTATAGTAACACCTTCATTTAAGACTAAAAAAATCTATTTCAATTTATGTCGTTTTCTCTTATTTAAGAAAATCTATTTTTTTTATTGCATCAATGATTTTTACATTTTTAATAAAAATATTTGCGAACTTTAAGAAAATTCGTAATTAGACGCGTCGGTCGAAGAAAAACTTAGAACGGTACATTACCATTTACTTTAGCATTGCAAAGTACCATTATTAGGTTTTCTCCGTCCGAAGCGTCCAATTAAAGCTTATTTTTTCGAAAAGTCTATTTTTTGAAATTTGTATGTTTTATTTGGACTATAACAAACTGAGATGTGCATCTCAGAAACCGTCTAAATGATTTATTTTACTTATTTACTGCAACTGCCTATAAAAAATCTAAGTTTTATACCTTATGAGGGATTTAATAACGATTTTCAAGGTAAAAAAACGGTTTTTTACTCTTCTAAGTGTTAAAAAATCTATTTTTAAGTTGTAAATAGTAACATTGCAATAGGTTACAATGAATCTTGCCTTGATAGAGTTCTTGAAGTTCTAGCTTGCTGGATATTCTCTTTATTTTATTAAAAAACAGCTGTATGAATAGTTATCAGTCAAAGTAAGCTTGCTTGTAAGGTAGAGACTGTTGCTGATGAATTTTTATTTTTAAACCTAATATTTATACTAACTATGACAAGTCTCGCGTTCGTAACTTTATTCTACAATGTAGAGCATAAAAATAGCTACTTTTGACATTTTCAATCATTTTATTATTTTGTTTGATTTTTTTTTTAGGCATATAATAGCAGAATAATGTTATCGTAGAAGCTTTGTGCTAATTAATTGGTAGCAGTTTTTTTTAAATTTTAGATACTATATAAAATATTTTCAACGCATTCCTAGAAAAAAAAAATTTTTACCGATACAAGCTTCCTCTATGAGGAAGCAAAATCTGTCGAAAGTTCAAATAGTCCAGAAGTTCAAAACAAACGTCAAAATCGGTTCATTAGAAGCCGAGATATTTTATCAATTTCAGAGTGCGCTTTTGTTGTAAGATCGCAAGTTCAGTTTCCAAGCACGCTCTAGTTGTCTCCCCTAGCCACAACCTTCAATAATTTGCCGCACAATAGGATCCACTGTATTATGCTTTTATTTTAAGATACTTGTACATGGCAGTATAACTAGTATTGACTATTGAATTACTTGGAAAAACGACGGTATTCGTTCAAAAAGTCGGTCAATAGCTTCAATTGTTGAGCAGTAATCTCGAGTCAACTTTGACTAACTGTATCTCAAGAACGGATTAACGGATTATCAATTTTTTTTTTTTTTTTTTTTTATGGAGCTTTTTGCTAAATACTACTATTCTGTCAATTTTTAATACATTATAGGGGTCAATTACCCAATAACTGGGCGAGTACTAGTAAATAGACGACTTTGTTGAAAATTCATTCTTATCAAAAAATTACAAGTGTGTATATATATATATATATATATATATATTTTTTTTCACTTCATTGCAAGAAATGTATTCTTAATATTGATCGATTACATATTTTATGTACAAAAAGACATTTTTATCAAACAGGAAAAATGTTTTAGTGTCTGGCTTCTTAACCTATGCCGAGAGCATCACTTCCGCCCGTTTGATTTAACCCGTCCATCTACTGGGTCTAGAGCGATTTTTCAACTCATTGATATTTTGTTTTTTCATCGGATACAATTTCTTACTTGCTTTGATTGAGTGTTATTCCTAAGATATTCTTATTCAATTTGTTTATAAGCCGAAAAATCAATGCAAATTTCTGCAAAATGTATTTCAAAGTTTGAGTGACCTATAAAAATTCTAGTTCCGAATAAAATTGGCTAATAAAACCAGTCTCTGACGGATGCAGTTGTTTACTGATGTAATGAGTTTCTTAGAGAATCCGTCAATTGTTGAGTTCCTTAGAGTTAGCTAAATATTATAAGAACGATTTTTTTAATTTGAAGGAACAAGTTTCTAATGTTCTTGATAAAAATTTTCATCAGTATTCGATTAAAAAGTTTTCGGATGAAAAGCATCGCATCTAGGTCAACAAACTTTCCAAAATTAAAAAAGAAAAGAAGAGTCTACACTGGAAAAAAATTTCAGGCACCGTTCACCTAAGCTAAAGTGCGAGTACCTTCCACTACATCGGGTGGTCTGCTTGCCCGTATAGGACTAACTGAAACTGAGGTATAGTAAGTTTTTCCGCCGTTACGCCTCAGATTTGAAGAGGCACGCACGAAAAATGCGCCAGACAACTTGGACTAACGACCGAGCCGCACAGTTTGCTAAAACGCCTAAACTTTTCTCAAAATAAGATAGCTCCCGACAGAAAACTTCCATCATATGATTTTTGCATTTTAAAGATTTTGGATAGTAGATGTAGAGAAAATTGTTCCAGAGTTGTAGTACGGCATTAGGAGGGGGGGGGGGGGGGGTGGGCATGACAACCCTCCAAAGGGCCCCAAAATGAAAGAAAAATTTTTTTTTCGCAGAAATTGTTATAATTTCAATCAAATACAAAATGAATCTTTACTTTAAACAATCCTTTAAAACTTAAAGGTTAAACCATAAACAAAAGTTATAAAAGTTATGTCGATACTTGCAGATGTAAGATGGAAGCAGCAATATGGCGGCTAGGACGTAGAAAATATGAATGGCTTTCATTATTCTTGTACAATTCAGATTTTATCCTTTTGCAACCTCTTTAGAAAGACAATCAAATTAGTAGTGACAATACGTAAAATACGTTATGGTGTATCATACCTTTCAAAAATTAAGTAGGCGGTAAATACAAAATGGCAGATTATTAATATTTTTACAATTGCTGAAATATGGGTATCAAATGAAATATTTTAAGAAGTATAATACAGTAAAAAGTATGTCATTATTAAAATTCTAAAATGGTGATGATATGGCCAATTATTGATATTTTTACAACTTCTCTATAGGAAATGTGCAGTATTAAATAAATTATGATATAATTATTTCTGTTTCCTATTTCGGAATATTAGAGTTTATCTGACGATACATATGAGCGCGTCCAGCGAGAACGGGTCACCTCGCGCGCACGGCGCATTTTTCGTCCGAGCACTCTGTGTTCAACTCGCTCGTACTGGCTGGGAAAAAGCTAAAAAGATAATTAACAAATGTACATCGATAGATTTTGATTTGCTCTCTCTAATGGTGCCATTATTTTTTGCCCAAAACCTTTTTTTAATGGTGAAAAATGAGTTGGAAGCATGACCCAATGCCAACGACTTTATTTTCTCGTCATTCACCCATTTCTTACCATCCCACTTTGAAAATTGGTGGAGATTTAGTTCAAGTGTTGCTCTTTCGAAAAATGTAAATTTCATTTTTCAAAACCATGGTGAATTGAACAGAAGCGTCTCGAACTTCCATCTCATTTTTTACCATAAAAAAAGGGTTTTAGGCAAAAAATGAGGGCACTATTAGTATTAGATAGAGCAGATCAAAATCCATTGATGTACATTTGTTAATTATTTTTTTATCTACTTCTCAGCCAGTACGAGCGAGTTGAATGCAGAGTGCTCGGACAAAAAATGCGCCACGCGCGCGAGGTGGCCCGTTCACGCTGGACGCGCCCATATGTGTTTGATACAGCAGCAGTTGATGAACTACATACAAATTCATAAAATATCTTTTTCATCACACATCAGCGTTGCTAGGCAATTTTCTGTGTTCTACTGCGATGTTCGATTATATGAATCGCCACACTACCCTCCTTAGCAGAGAATTTGGCTAATAATTCAAAATATCTCTGAATCTAACTTTTCTGCCGGGACGTGCTGTGCGTACAACAACTGGTGTGGACACTGTAGGCATATGTTCAGAGTCAGAAATAGAAATAGGAGCTAATGTAAAAAACAAGAACTGGCGTCAAAACTTTATCTTGAATAATAAAAGTTGGTCCAACACGGTCGATTGAAACTTTTATCGGATTGCCACGAATTCTCAGTGACCGTTTTCTGGTCTCGTTCAATTATTTCATGAGGTCCAGTATACGGTGGCTGCAAATCTTTGAGAATCGGTCCTTCCTTAAAAAATGCATGACTACAACCTGATATCTTTCTAAATACAAACACCACAGGTTTACAATGTTTTTATGTCGCTTTTGATTGTAATCGTGACAAGAACTCTCATAAGCTCGAAAGGAAACTTTTTGGATCGTCAAGACTCTTGTTTTTAAGACTTGTAACAAAAAGCTCATGAGGCAGGCGAAGAGTTTCTCCGTATACCAGTTTAGCTGAAGTATCCTTGATGTCCTCCTTAAAATCTGAACGAATATCGAGAAGTACAAATGGTAATGCACGAACCCAATCAATATCGGAGTGAGCCATGATTGCAGCTTCAATTGGCGATGTGAACGTTCGACTAAACCATTTGAAGCAGGATACCAGGTTGTAGCAATTTGATGCTGAATTTATAAAAGTTTGACAAAATCTTTGAAAAGATGAGAAGTAAAGTAAGCTCCTTGATCTAAGGTAATAGTTTGAGGAGACCAAAACGAGAAATACAACTATCCAAAAGTCCATGAATCAACGAATCTGCAATAATATCTTGCAAAGGGTAAATCTCTGACTATCGAGTAAGACGATTGATAATGGTCAAACAATATCTGAAAGAATGTGCTGGTGAAGGTGGGCCAATCAAATCTATGTGAATGTACGCAAATCTTTATGTAGGAGTTTCAAACGATCCAAGCGGAGCATGAACATGACGAGAAATTTTTGATCGCTGACATTCATTGCAAGTGAGAGCCCCATTCCTGCAATCTGTATTCATACAAGGCCAAACGAAATGCTCGCTTAATAATTTTAGTGAATCGTTGGTTCCTAGATGGCTCAAGTTGTAAAGTTGATTGAAAACACAATGACAAAATGGAGGTGTGATAAAGGGCCGTGGTTTTCCTGTTGATAAATCACAAAACACAGTTAGTGAAGATCTAGGAACGGTACTCGTTCGATGTGCAAAGAAGAATTTTCATCTATTATTTTTTTGAGCTCTTTGTCTTTCTTTTAAGATTCAATCAATAACTTGTAATCAAGAAGTGCAGAAACAGTATCGATTCGTGAAAGAGTATCAGCTACGACCTTGTCAATACCTTTTATATATTGAATGTCACTCGAAAATTTCGATATAAAAAATAGTTGGTTTAACTGCACTAGTGGAAGTTTTTCACGCTTTTTTTAAAAGGAGTAATGTGATATGTGTAAATCGTGAAAGGATGCCCTTGTAAAAAATGTCTAAAATGCTGAATTGTAGCATAACCTGCGAAAAGTTCACGATAATAAACAGGCCAAGAACTTTCCTTCGAAGACATCTTCATAGAAAAGAATACAAGGGGTTGCCAAATATTAGCAACAAACTGTTGTAAACAAGCGCCACCGGAATGATTCAAAGCATCTGTAAACAAACCAGGTAGTGCACCAATGAATGAACAATAAGTGAAGCAGTGGTAATGCAGTTTTTGCAGGTTTAAAAATCTTCTTCTAATTCATGTGTCCAGGTGATTGGTTGAGAACCTTTAAACATTAGTTTGCTGATTGCAGCATTTAGTGGAGCTTCGTATTCAGAGGCGTGAGGTAAAAACCTGCGGTAAAAATTTAGCATACCTAAGAAACAGCGAAGGCCTTGAGCTGATGTGGGCAAAAGGTATTCCTTAATTGCTTGGACGCGTTTCTCAGACGCTCGAATACCAGCGGTAAATATAGTGTAACCTATAAACGTAACCTCAGAAACTCCAATATTACATTTTTTAAAGTTTATCACCATTCCGTACTTTGCGACTCATTCGACGATGGTTCTAAGATGACGTTCATGCTCTATTTTTGAACGAGAGAAAACGAGAATATCATCCATATAAAAAAAAACAAAAATCCAAACCATGTGAAACTTCGTCCATGAACCTTTGAAAGGTTTAACCAGCGTAACGAAGACCGAACGTCGTGAACGAAAGTTCAAAAAGGCCAAATGGAGTAATCATAGGAGTTTTACAAGTACAAATTTGTTGATAAGCTTTTACAAGGTCGATTTTCGACAATTCTGTACAACCATCGATGATGTAAGTAACATCGTGAATGTGGCGAGTACGGTAACGATCCGGAAGAGTTTCAGCATTCAACGCACAAAAATCTCCCCAAGAACGCCAAGTCTAATCACTCTTTGGTGCTAAATGCAAAGGAGATGACCAAGGGCTTTCAGATGGTCGAGTTGTACTAGCTAGCAATACATCGTCGAATTCTTTTCGAGCAATTTTCAACTGTTCTGCACCTAAGCGGCGCACTTTACTTGTAACTGGCAAACCAGTAGTTGTGTGAATGTGACGAATTGTCTGATGTTTAATTTCTCGCGGAAGACGAGGTGGACAAATAATTTCAGGAAAATCAGAAATAAGAGCAGAGAAGAGCGAAGAATCCTGGATAGCCTTAACGCTACTCTGCGAAAAAGGTTGAAATGAACCTTGAGTTTGAAGTCCAGTGGAAATATCGACAATGTGTTTCGTACGACAATCAGGCAAAAGGTGGTACTATGCCAGAAAATCTGATCCAATAGTTGACAAATTAACGTCGGCAACGATGAATCTCCACAAGAAACTACGTCAGAGTCCTCCATTAAGATTAAAGGTTACAAAACCGTACGTTTTGATTCTGCTTCCATTTGCGGCGCATGAAATCGACAGGAGTACGACGTTTTCGTAGCAAACTACGAGGAAAACAACATAAATCAGAACCAGTATCAATGAGAAATCTTTGTTTTGAATTGTTATCAACGACAAGGAGACGGCTATTAGACGAGCGGCAGTCAGATGTCGTCCTTACAGACTGCTTTGATCATTTCCCGAAAAATCGCACGGTGGAACGCACTTTTTAGCATTTTGCTAAAAGTTTGCATGGTACCAGCACAAACGATTTGTTCTTTGCTGCGAGTCTTCTCTTGTACGCGAGCAATTTCTCTGCCTAAGATTTCTGTTAGGACTACGAGAACGCGAGCAAGAAGTTGGTGATTCGGCGACTTGCTTTTGTAAATCAGCATTCACATTTAGTAAGTTGTTTTCTGTGCCTTTATCTTTGAGAACTACATTGACAGCAAAAGTCGGCATGCTCGGTGAAACTTCGACGATTTTATCAGCAAGCCCCGCAAATGTATCAAGCGCTAATTCGGACTGCGTTGCTAGAATAGCACGGACGTTTGACGGAAGTCATTGAAGCCACAGTCGACGTAAGAGGTTATCCTGCACGACATTTGCACCAGCGAGAGAACGAAGGTGACGGAGAAACTGCGATGGTTTGCGATCGCTGAGCTCTTCCTCGCTAATGAATTGACGAACACGTTGCTCCTCAGATGCAGATAAACGTTCGATTATTTTCGTGCGCAAAAATGTGTACGGATTCAGTTAGGAAGGGTTGGTTATAACATCCTCAATCTCTAATGCAACACGTGCGTCAAATTGCTAGACAACGTAATAGAATTTTGTTACCTCGTTTGTGATTTCAGGAAGTATAAACTGAGAATCAGCTTGCGCAAAGCATAAGCTTGGTTTATCAGACCATGAAGGTGGAAATTTTACAGCGACTTAAGGGTGAAGATCAGCGACGTGAGCGGCGCACAGTGGTCCAGAAAACCCGAAAAATTCTCAAAATTCGTGCTTCCAATGAATTTTTACTCAAATTAAACGTTTTTGGGCTTATTTTGTTCCTCAGAACTTAAGCTTCAAGGATCC
>JAPYYV010006816.1:0-13957 GCA_030522625.1 Copidosoma aretas | reverse complement strand
CGCTTCCCACCCATGAAATTCTAGTGTTCATCCCATCAACCTCTTGGACTTGACGCCATGATACGCTCCGAGCGTCAGAGTCATGATATTTGTCTCCGTGTGGGCATATTATGACGGCATATGTCGACGACCTTGCTCGTTCGTCTTCATCTTTATTATATTCCTCTCTTTCTGTTTTTGTCCCTTCCATTGGGTAATGTTCTATTTTTCTTTCCTCGTTCTTTCTAAACTTTTTTTTTCTTAATCTGTATTTCCTGACTCTTTGATTCCTTTGTTATTGACGTAGTCTCTGATCTACGTTTCTTAATACAAAGTCTCCATCCATATCACCATAACGTTTTTCTCATACAAGAAGTATTATACATTACGATAAGAGGATCTGTTTCGTGTAATCTTTAGTAATTTTAGATAAAATAATATGAGAGTTGAAAAAAACCATCCATAAAAATTGGAGCCGTAATGAGACTGTTATCATTTCAAGAACAGCTGCACGATCGAAAAATAAAAATGACACACGCAAAGACAGATACCGTGAAAAATGTTATCTCGAATACCGACAATGATCAACTTTAATCGTAGAAAAGAGCGAGGCAACCCCCATTATCCTACCCCCAACAATGAAATTGTTCCTATTGCAAAGTTTTATTTTTCCCAAAACGCAGCGATCTTCCTTTCTGAAGGAGAAAACAGTGAAAAAAAAAAGAGCCAACGACTCTTCGAAATCGCTGAACTCAATATCGCGCGGATCACCTATCGTTCGCACATTTAATCGCGTGCCGCCGAAGGAGCCGAACAAAAACGTACAAACAACGACTCGCGATATTCTCTCTCCCTCCCGCAGTACCGACGCGTGTATAAAGTTTCTTCAACTCCTCGCACGCCGGCTGGATCTTCGGAATCTGCGCGCCCCATCGTTTTTATCTCGGCCATCTCGCGATCAAAGCCAGATCGTTAGCTCACCGCCTCGGCCGCGGCCGTATAGCGCGCGTGATTCCGGCTCTAGCCGTTGAGCGGAGAGGATGTAAAAAGTTCCCCCGAAGGACGGAGAAGGAGGAGGAGGAGAGGGACCGAAAGGTCGAGCTGGAATAGGCGAGGATGCGCAGCGTGGATGAGATGTATAGGGTTACCACTGATGCTGCTGCTGCTGCTGCTGCTGCTGCTCGTGTGTGGGTAGTAGGATCGCTGAGGGAAACACTGAAAAAATTGCGAGAGCTCGGATGGCGTGCACGTGGATACATAAAGCCAGCACCGCGGCTTGAAAAAAAAAAAAAAAAAAAAGGGGGTATGTGCATCAGGTGCAGCCTGAGGATGAGTCGGCAATACACCTGCCGTGTGGTGAAAAGGAGCTGTCGAGACTGGAGAAGAGGAAAACAGAGGGGCAGGATGGAATCGGCATTATCATCTCCTCCGTCTCCCCTTCCGGGGTGGGAGCGTGGCTTGTTCGGAAAAGATCGGATGCTGAATAAAATTTGTTGCAAGGCGTGTTTCATCAATGCTGCTCGCCTACCGGTGCTTTTTCTCCTCTCTCTCTCTCTCTTTCTGGCTGATGCCTCGCTAAGTAAGATGTAAGCTGATACCTACCTCTTTGCGCCCCACAGCTATAGCTAGCTGCCTTTTCAGGATAAGCTGATAATACTTATTTTCCAGCCGGCCCGTGGGAAAGTGTACGCCGATCGAGTGCTTTTCTCGTTAACTTCGTTTCGCTTGTTTTTTTTTTTTCTTCAAAGCCGAAAAGGAGCTGGTTAATAGAATATCCCTTCAATATCAATCCAATTGGAAATGATTGATTTTCTGTGAGTTGGGATTGATATGGCTCGGCTGGTAGTTGTGGTTGTCCCGTTAATATGCCCGAAAGAAAATATTTCAATTCAGTCAAACTCTTAACGAGAAGCTTTTTTGCAGAATTGCTTGTCTATATACATTCAACAGACTTTGACCTTAAGTGTATCATACCTAATATACATGACAATAAAATTAGACGGCGATTCATAGCCCAGTAACTTACTCGAGTAAGTTAAACGTGTAATTGTATGTAGCGAAAGAAAAGGAGAGTCAATCAAGGTACTCCGCGTATTACGTCAAATGCTGTATCACACAGTGCCCCGCTTTTTCTTCTTCACATCTTACGTGTGCATAAAAACAAGCAGCGTTGAAAAAGATTCACGCTACTTACGCAATACGCAAAGTCAAATAGAACCGAGTTGAAATTTAACACTTGATATGAACACGCCACACGCATTCATCAACAAAAGAAAAAGAGTGCAAAGAAGCAAAGTTACCGCACACAGTTTTCGTGTCCCTCCTCGTCCCTTACGTCTCGACAATTAATGCCCCAAAGAATATCACCTACGAGCCGCCGTTGCATACGAGAACAGCCTCCACTCGACTCTCTGCTTCTGTTACAGCAACTACAACGCCGACCACCGCATTCTTCGGCGTATCGAACTCGTAATTTTCCAAAGGCAGCGGAGTGTAGCACGACGTGATTGCACTCGGAAATGAGCTTTTTAACGAAGCTTCGCGGCCACCAGTCGTGAACCGGCCCGCGGAGCTCCTTCTCTCTGCCTGTCCTCTCTGCTGCCTACGCCTTCCTTCCTTGCAACGTCATCGGAGCTGATTTTTGCCACCCCTCGTTGCGCTCATTTTTAAACCAGTTTTCGAAAAACGGACGCGCCCGTCCGTACCGTATGCTACTTAATAGCCGAGAACTCGCCGACTCGTCCGAGCTCGGTTATGCACGCGCGTACGGTGTAATGGCCCGAGTGCGCCCCGCGGGAGCGTTTATGTCACCGGTCGCTCGCCCCCCCCCCCCCTTTCTCCTCACGTATATATACTTTTAGGACTTTGAACCCTCGTGTTCTCTCGAACCGCGCAGTGATGCGAGAGTTTTTTTGCATGGTTTTCTTCCTAAGTTGTGGATTTTTCCAATCGTTTCTCATGGCTCTCTGGTAAAAGACCGTTTTTCGCATTTAATCTGGTTTGATGTTCCGTGGGAAATAAATACAAGTACGTGCATCAATAACCGCGTGCGAGTAATAATAATAATAATAATAATAATAATAATAATAATTTACACCGCGGCTGACATATTTTTCGCGACCCGCCCGCCTGTTGTCCGAATTCCACCGACGCGTAAAACAGCAGATGGCGGAAGCTCTTGAGCTGCTGCTGCTGCAGTTGACGAGCAAAAAACCCAGCGCGGCCACCTGCTTTCGCGTTCGTGGCTGCAATTATGCCGACGAAAAATTTGGGTGCCGATGGACGCGTGAGGGGGGGGACGATACAGCGAAAGGCGCAGAAGAGGGAGAAAACTACAGGTATACCACCGTATACGATGGAATCACGAAAGAGAGAGAATGCCCAACAACCGCTGCCGCGTATCCGTTGGCGGCAATTTTCGCGAGGTTCACACGTGAATATCCCTTTCTCGCCCTCCTCATTTTTCGGCGCTTTCAGAGGGGTATCAGCTTCTTGCTCTTTTTCTCCCCTTTTGACGCACGAAACACGCGAGGCAATCATTCAAACGAGCGGCTCGGGAATAGTTGTAAACTCAATTTGAATTTATGAACGAAGAAACTGCCGAAATAAACGGCTTGCGCAGAGGGTTCTGTCCAGAGTATCTATGCATCACAAAATTGCCTCGCGTTGTTGACGGCCCGCATGTAGCGAGGAATTGGATAGCGGTTGATAGGTAAGAGTTGTGAGAATGATATTTTGTTACGATTTCGAAATATATTAATTCTTTGGATAGAACTTCAACACTAATCGCACCAGAGAAGCACACGAAAAAGCAGTTACTCAGTGATGGCTAAAGAAATGTGGCAGCAACGCACTGGAGATCCTGTAATTCGATAAGAAATGAAATGCCGAAACTTGAATTGACATGAAGTTGTTTGTGCATGTATTCCTTTCTAGAGTAGTCAGATGCAATAATACAACCATATAGTTAGTATTGTTTAGTTCCAAACAATAACCCAGTTTGCTGCGATCGCTTTTTCAGTTGTAAACCTAGCGAACAGGCAATAGTCGGCTCCGAAAAATTAAACCATTGCTTTTATTGTAGTTGGATCAAGTTTTCGTTTTATTTAAAAATGCAAAAAAGTATGATTTTATGCCAAAAATGTTAAATTTGTTGCAGTTACGAGACACGACACCTACACATTTGTTTTTTGCCAACGAGAGCAATCCCCTGCAATTTTTTATAACGTTTTTCTAGAAAGAAAAAAAAGAGTAGGCTCGCCCATCACCGTTCGACAGACCGTAAATAAGAAATTTCGTCGAAGCCATCCATCAAATTTTTTCCTTCCGTCTCCTCCCCCTCCTCCTCTGATTGCTATGCTGCTGCAGGTTGTCGCTGCATCTGTACCGTGAAATATTCCATACGAAATTCTTGGCAAGCTCCCTCCGACTTTTCGTCTCTCTATTTCTCTGCAAAAAAGAGCAGCTACTGTTTTCGAGCTCACGTGCATCGGCAGAGCTAGCCGCAGAAATCTAGCGTGCTGGGAGTAAAAATCGGTGACGAATGGCGATGGAACAACATATCTCACCACTAGACGCACTGCTATTGCAGTGCAAACTTTTTGAAGATGATATACCAAGTGAGCGGTTGAAAATCAATTCAGCCCCTATAAGATAGTTGGCCCAGTAGCTGCTTGCCTGAGAAGAATGTTCTCGTAAAAACTGTCAAATGATAGGAATGTAAAATTCCTTCCTTTTTTCATACAACTGTTAATTAATGTGAATCTGAATTAAAGCAATAATAAAACTTTTGTATCGTCTAACCATTTAAAAAACAACGAAAATCATAAAGTGATGGACCTTGTAGTCTCTAATGACGTTACAGCAGCTGGAAGCAGAAGTTGCTAGTGGATGTGCCCAGCAATCACTACTGCAAAATGATATGATGAATATGGTAACGCATACAAGTTGAATTCGAAGTTATTATATATTATATGTCAGTTGAAGATGTGTTGGAGTAGGAGCCAATATCCCTCAGTAAATAAAAAAATTATTTAATTAATGCACAAAATTTTATTTATATTCTTGACCCTTACCATAACCATCAATAACTTTCCCCGTGTTCGCGAGGGAATTCTTGCGGTACGAAAATTCCTGATCCTCGTAACAGTGTCGACTTGTGACGTCCTCAGCTCTCTCTCTCTCTCTTTCTCATTTGTCTCCTCACCTTCGCGCCTTAAGGCACCACGAAGAGTTCTTTAATTGTGACTGAGCAGGCGGAGCAGGCTTTTCCTGTAACTCCTCTGTCGTGTGCTTTGCATAGAATTTTCATTAAGCGATTCGTTCTCTCATGTAATGATTCTTTGGGCATTTTTAGGCGGTCTTTTATGACTGGAATATTCGTTTCATTTGGTTATTAACCAGAAAATTTTTTATTTAATGTAAAGAATATACCCTGAAATATACGCACACACAATTTCTTCAATTAGACTAGTACATTTGGTATACAACTACTTTAACACGTTTCTTTTGTTTTCTGTTTTAGGTGAGTTTCCAAACTTATGAGTTTTTTGATCCGCGATGTTACGTCAGCGAAAATACATTCAATATAAAATCATTAAATTTCAATCATGAGCAGCACAGATTGTGGAGATTCGAACCATCAATCATGAATTTTCCCAAGGTACTGCAAAAGCCGAATGACAGTACCGAAAATCAAAGCTCATAAATAAAATCATCATCCGATTGGCGCGAAACCATTTTTACCTCTTTGTATCCCGTTCGATTCGACGCTCGAGAGCCATTAATCACTTTCAGCAAATCGACAACAAAGAGCCTATCCATTTCAGATTTGACAGTCGAAAGCGCGACTATATAATTACACATCGGTGGATAAATTCACATTTCAACGCCTGCGCGACCGACTGCCCGTACCTATCGATCGGCAAAAACGAATTTATTTGTTCGCGCTAGAGCAAAGCCCCCATCCCTCGCACCATAAATCACACGGCGTCAACTGTACGGAACAGCTCAATGCGTGTGCATGCGCGTGCGTACAGCGATGCCTCCCCTCCACTGGCGCGCGCGACAAAACAAAAGAACGTTCCCGCAAACCGATTCGCGCACCTGATTTTGTGATACCTCCCGCTCGTACCGTATACCTATACGTACACGTGCGCGCTCTCCCGGTGGAATCAGCCACAACGGCCGCTAAACATCTCCAAGGCTCTTGTAAACTCGCTCGCCCCGACGATTGTCACGAATCGTTGAGCCGCGCATCGATGCATTGGCTCGGGGTCCGCCAACAGTCGACATACACGATACCGCGAGAGAAAAGGGTGTCACCGTGTACAACAGCGTACATCCACGTGTCGACCGGCAGCACAACGAGCGAACGAGCGGCAGAGTACCTTGGAGCCCTACATTAATTGGAACTACTGCTCTACACAAGAGAGCAAGTCTGTACATACGAAAGGCCATTCGAGAGGCTCGATTAGTCTAATCGACTACCCGTATGCTCCGATACTCGTTCTCCATTGCATTGATGGGACAGGATGGCGACGGTGTGGCGTGTGTACCTAAAGCTTACATCTCTGGTGCAGTACACTCGGCAGTACATGCACGGTTACTCTGGCCTCATTAATATTTAATTTCGACTAACTGCTGCAGCCTTATGCGTCTGTACGCTCTGTGTTACGTGTAATGTACCTCTACTGTACCTAAAGGGTATGTGGGTGCTTTGGGGGTTTAATTTCCTAACTGGATGTGGGTTTGGTTAATCGATGCGTTTGGTGATTCACGTTAATCCTGTTTAAACCTTTGGAATGCATGTAAAGTTCTGTGGACGTTTTAGAGACATGTAAGAACATTTTTTTATCCATTTATATACAGTGCAAAGTGACGTGTCGTAAATGGTACATTTCGATTTTGTTGACCAACTAAGAGATTTTACTGCACTCTTGTAATATGTGTGTTTTGTATACGATGTATGCTATTGTTTCCCGCCCGTAATTGAATGGTATACTACTAAAATCAATTGTACAATGTGTTTAACAAACGCATATAAAACTAATGTATTTTATTTACCAACTACATCGATCTTCTTAATTAACAAGATTTATTATTCGTGAACATCCTATTATCCAATTCAATTAAATTCAGAGGATTATCATCATCACTGGTACCGTACAAACAGTTCAAATTCTAGTGGGCGAATGATTCGCGAAACTTAGTGTCGGATCCCTTTCAATATTCGTGTTCCCCTTTCCTTTCTTTGCTCACCTCATCCTCGCGCGCGTTTTTTAATCTTGCAATCAAATCGCTTCCGACTGCCAAGAAAAATGCCTGCCTCCGGCGCCAAAGACCCCTAAGCTCATGCAATATTTATATACAGACGCGCGTGAACAATTGTAGAATCCAATTTCATATCAGAGGTATCCTCCCTCCATAACCTTCTCGTGCGTACTGCAAAGGTGGTATTAACGGCAACGAGAGTGACTCGCGTCGTGACGTCTTTGATTTATTCAGTCTCCTGCAAGTATTTGCGGAAATCCACAAGTTACGCAGCTGTGCGTGCAATACTGCGTGAAAGACAGTAGGTGATGTAGCTGATACAAACACGGCGGGGGAGGAGTAGAAGTGATAGGAGGCGACGTTACGCAGAGAAAGGGAGATAAAGAAAGTGAGAGCGATGACGTTGTGCATAGGAAGTGGAGAGATCGAAAGTCCCTTGGGGGCATCGTTGTGGAGACGGAGGAATATAAAATAATGTGTTCTTTGCTGGGCATCAGGTGGAAAAAGTGGCTCTCCGTGTCTATGCTTGGAGCATGAATAATATTTTCCTTTCAGCCTTTTCGGAATTTTATATACTTTTCAATTCTCGTCTTCTCCTCTATGACTTGAGGAGAATAAAGCTTAAGTATATCCGGTTTCATTCATGTATTCACGATGGACTTTAGTGTACAACTACGATTTTTATTATCAGGAACTCAATCCAGGCTCCATTTTCCTTGGTTCCCCCCTTTCTTCGAAATTAAAAAAAAATCTCAAAGTTATACCCCTAAAATCACATCATAATAACTACCTTTTCTATTGTTGAATCAAATTTTTCAGATTAATAATGATGTTTGAAATCAAAACTTTTTTGCATGTGATTTCTTGAAAGTCAATTTTCAATTACGTAGGTCATTGTAAAATCTATTGAATAATACAATTTTGTATCAAGTGAGACATTGGAAAAAAGGCAAACATTTAGAAGGTCTCGGCAAATAAAAAAAGACAAATCCCATCTTTAAGGAACACAGATGTGATGAGGCAGCTAGTCATATCATCCAATATGCTAATAGTAGTTTATGTGTGATAGAATATCATTAACAATTGCATAACAGTTTATACGTCCCAAACTCTTTCCAGTACATTCATCAAGGCTCGGATTGACCTTTTAAATCAGTCTAATCGGGAATCAGCAGCTCCATTATTGCTGAAAAACTGCTAAGATTGTTAAGCAAGTTGTTAAGAGCACATAAAACTCTGAGGCAAGAGAATAACCTTTTTTACAAGCCAAAAGTGATGATGGCAACGTTATATCAGAGTTACATTCCACTGGTACCACAGCTTGTACTTTTTAGCTCTGTCATACGTAGAGTATCTTTTCAAAAGCTGTCCTGTCATCTTTTTCGAAAATTACCCCTCTTTCCTCTATTAAAAATCTTATTTAATATAAAAGACGTAAAGAACAAAAAGGTTAGAAGCAGTGGAACGAATTATTGCGTTTCCCATCCAGTTTTCACGCTTTGTTTCGCGACTGTAGACGTTGTAGAGCACAGCATTTCCATTTTTTTTCTCTCAGACCACTGGACCGTAATTCTATCTCCTTCATCGTCGACGCGCTCTCGCCTGATGCTTATTCCAACCGGAACTTTTCCTGACACTTTTCCGCCGGCGTGTCTTTCCTTCCGCCACGTCGGCTTTGCCGATTTTTGTCGTCGTCGTCTTCGTTGGTGGCACAAGTCAAGTCAGCTTCCTCTTTCTCTCTCCCTCTTTTTTCCTGCGTGCATCAATGACCATCTTCTTTTTCTCCTTTTTCATCTTTGCGGCCGTAAAAATGTCCGTATCTTCATCTGCGAGGAACTGACGACAACGACGAGACAGGTAAGCAGTCGCTCTTAGTATATGCGTTCCACTTGTACAGTGATTGTCATCACTTTCATACTTCCCTCTTATCATCCTTTTATACTGCGAATTGCGATCATAGGAATTTGTCGCTTTGAGCGCCTGCAACTGAATTGTCCGGAAAATTTTCCACGAAAAATTTCAACGAAATTTTTTCTTAAAGTCCGTGCACTTTTTACGTTGCAAAGAAATTTCCTGTCCAATACTTGTGTCCATTGGTATTTCATACTGACAGTAGTGCAACGAAATGTGTAGGACAATAATGAAATATTATTTCAATAATGCAAAATATACTACCGCCTCTGGGTATAATAATTTCTAAGGGTACAAAACTAGCAACGAGTTTATTATCCTTTCAATGTGTATACCATATCGTCATAATGCATAAACGCACATGACCACACCATACCGAGCTGTGGATATTTATTGCAGCAAAAGCGTAAACAAAGACTGGCTGCTCCTGATGTACCGCTTGGGACGAATACATTTTAATAATCTCGCTTGCTCGACTGCAATCCGACAAGGTACACAGACATATACGTACACCCATACTGCCATTGAAGAAAAGAGTAAAAAGAACATCTACCCGCGCATACCTTCCGTCGCTCTGTTCAAAATTAAGCAGCTGCAAAGCGAACCACCGCTGCTGCTGAATAGGTTGAAAGCAAGTATGAGATTCTATAGCTAGGCGTGTCGTCTCAAAGGCAGTAACTACGACGACGACGACGACGCCGACGACCACAACTACAAGCTGATGCTGAGTTACGGTGGTGGTAGGTGGTATGGTTTTGCCAGAGCAAACACTACGGGATTATTAAATCGTCTCTCTGCTGGAGCTCCCCGAGTTATAGTAGTGGTAGTAGCTCTTGTTCTCGTTTTGCCTTTGATTGATCTGCGGCAGCCGGTAGCTCTCTGCTAGCGTAGGGGAGTAACCTATCGGGAACTCGGGTCGCGGTGTGTTACACAGCCTCCAAGATGTACTGGAGTTTGGACAAAATGCCAGACTTTGGTCCGACGCACACTAGGCAGCCGATCTACAGATGCATGTATATGATATATAAGTATTGTAAGTGTGTCTATTCCATTGAGCTGTTCGAGATTGAGTTCCCCTCCAACTGTAAGGTGTCTTTATAATTCATGCCGTTGGTTTTGGCAATTTTATAAGACAGAGGTTATATTGAGGCTGAAAGGGCTTTGTACTGTGAGGAGAGAATCTTTAGTCTTAAGGAATTTTATCAGAGACATGGGGTTATCTTTAGAGAACATTTATTGTTGTTTATTAGATTGAAAACAGTTCATGATATTTTTATGATAACTATTAATTTCTAAATTAGTCTATATTTTTACAACTCTTAGGTGGAAATGTATTGATAATTTATGTAATACTGATAACATTTAAGCAGAGAATTTAGCGAATTGCACTAATTACTTATTTCCACAAAATAAAACAAAAATAATACTTGCATGATTGTTGTTAAAGGAAATCAAAATTAATAATAATTAAATCGGTTCACTGGAGATAGATGGAGAGATAATGTAATACTGATACCGTATAACGTAGATGGTTAAGAATTGTAATTACTCAATTTCACAATGTAGAAGAAACTTCGAACTTGCATGATTGTTGTTAAAGAGAACAAATTAATAAAGATAAAAAAGGGTATACTACAGACATATCAGTATTGTTTAGCGATAGAGTTACAGTGATGTGTGCTGTACACATTTCCCCACGATGAGATTCATGCGGCAAATATTTGCAAGGTAAGCCGCTGAGGGAACAAAAAGACGAGACCTTCTTCTGCTTCACCGGTAATGGATCGAGGACCGTCCCCCTATCGAATTCGCTGGGAAACGTTTTTTTTCTTCACTGTTCCCTCAACTACTCTGCTGTCTTGAATCTGCGGTTATTTCATTTTGTGTCTTTTCTCCCTCGAAAAAAGGATTGCGTAATACTGATCGAAACCAACGACTCGTGAGGAATCGATTTTGCTTCAGTCACATCAAGCTGTATAAAGTACGTAAATATACGTTTTTATATCAATGTAAATCCCACAATTTGATAAAATAGTTTGTCGATATTTACAGCCAACTCAAGAAGAGGCCGAAAAAAAAGCTGTGCACTTTAGTCAACATCAAGTGAAATCCTGAAATCGTATTTGAAGACGATTTAAAAATATCTCCTCTATATCATGCTGGAATATCATTCAATCCAACTAAAAGCCTGTGGCTGAATTCTCTGCATTTTTCCAAAGGACTTTCTTAAAAATACTTTTCTTAGCCTACGAGGTGAAGAAGTACCAATAGCTACAGCATAGCCACAAATTTCCAAAGCTTGAGCGACTGGCTGGACTGCGTGGAAATCAGTGCTGTGACTCTCACTCTCTTCCTTGGCGATCGCGTTCCGCCACCTGTGCCTTTCCGGTGGCTTTTCCTGCCGCCGTCGTAGCCGGCGTCCCTTCCTCTCTCTCTCCCCATACCACTGTGTTACCTCCTGAGTCTTCTTCCGTTGGCAAAGTTGTACCGTGTGGTTGACCAGTGGCCGGCTTCTTCTTTTTCTTCCTCTTCTCAGACTTTTTTCTCCTAGCTTTACCTTCTTTATATTTCTCTTTCCGGAGCTATCTGCACCGTTGACTGCGACGTCGACTTGTATTGGTAACCAGTCGTTTTATACAGATCACCTGGCAAGAGGGCCAGCGACGCTCGTATAAAAGTACTTAAAAGAAATTGCCGTCAACCAAACATTTTTGAGATTGTTTTTTAACTTTGACGGTTCTTTCGATGTGTAAAATCACCGAGTATCAGCAGCAGTTTTTGGATGTAACCTATCATCTTGTTATTGTAAACGAAAATTGTATTAGAACAGGAAATGATCACAGGAAATATGTTTAAGACTAGGTCAGTTGGTCAAGAGTATAGGTAGCATTCAAAATTTTTGAAGACAATTGTTTCAGTCTAGCGTATCCATTACCTACGGATCACGTTGAATTCCACAAATACTGTGCAAAATATCAAATATATTCCCGTCTTCATTCGTATGCCTATCATCATGTAATGTCATAAAAGGCGAGAAAACAATTTTTTTCATTTTTTTATTACAAGAATCATATCCCCGCAAAGTAATTTTGGTAACTCGGTCCATTACAGTTTAGCAAGAAGTTAAGCGACAGCTCAGCAGCATCAAACTTATTAGCGCGTGCAACAAGTTTGCAAATTTCACAGTCCCTTAATGCCAAAAACTTTGCGTACCTACAAATAAAAATCAAAAATCCAGCTGACGCGATACCAAGTTACTTCACTGAGTGTCACCACAAGCCGAAACCACCAACTACCGCGAAGTACCCGCGTCTTTAACTCCAAAAGAGCAAGTTCGTTCACGCCACGTGAATATATAGAAGTGCTGCAGAAGAAGATGAAGACGCTGCGAGGGAAGCGCTGAGCCGGTACTTTCCTTCCGTCAGGTTAACAGTCGCTCGCGTCCTTGAACTCGACGTTGTGTGTTGTGTACCACCACCACTATCACCACTGCTATACTCACTACACGAACGATCAAGTGTGCGTAAGGTAAGGGTACGTGTGCGTGTGTGTCGTAGGAAAAATGAGGATATCGACTCGAATTCCTTCAAGTATACGGGACGAGCGCGAGACGGAGAATGCGTGCAAGTCTCTCCCTCTCGCTTCTCTCGCATGTGTGTGTGTGTACGAGAAACTCGATTAAGCGAGGCAACAATGGCGGGAATCTACATGCGTACTATATAGATACAGCAAGCTTCAACGGAGCTGAAAGAGCTGACAAGGAGGCCAGAGATTCGCAGTGCTTGTCGCTCTACGATTCGCGTGCTGGTTCTGTGCACTATATAGATGCGTGTGTATGTGTGCTTAGTCGCGCCTCGTTATTTGTGCGTGAAAGCATCACACGGGAGAGGACACCCCTCGGGTCGGTATTTTCATTTCCCCTTTTTTCCGTGACATTTCAGATGCAGGTACACTTTTTTTCCATTTTTGATAAAAGACTTTGACGATTGCTTTTTAACTTTCATTTCATCTAAAATTATTAGATCATTTTTTTTCCATCGTAATATTCACAACGACGCACAGCCATCTAAAGAACGCGCACTGCGAGAATTCCGGAAAAATATTTTCCTCCCGAATCGCAATAAACGCCTTCTCGAGCTCACTAGCGCGCGCGCGCGCGACGAAATTCGCTCCAAATGCTGGCAATTCTAACGCGATATATTTCGCCCGTCTCGCTCAACATAACGCGCTCGAGGCGGCTTCTCCTAATACACGCATTGCCGAGTCATAACTTGGAATGTTGGAACCATGAGAATCGACGCGGAACGGATGTCGAAGGAGAAGGAAGGAAATCTCGCGCTTTCGTGTTTGTGTGAGCCTACACACACCTTTCCAAGGAGGAAGAAGGTAGACGTATGTGCGCGTGCATGTACTGTAAATGGTGCTAGAAAATTGCATCTCCTAGCTGGAAAAATTCGCCATGGATCTGCTGTGTGAAAAAAGCTATCTTCTACTCTCACCTCCGGATTCTGTGATAAATAACCCGACTACCAATTTATTCTTTAGCCGTGGATTTCGAGAATTGAAAAACGACGATTATTTATGCAGTACTAGTTGTAGCAGCAGAATCAATGGTGCACGGAGAAAAGAACTACAGTAATTTTTACCGTAACTTTATATGAATTTTTACTGTGTGTTACGGTAATTTTTATGATATCTGTAAAATTTATCGTCGATTTGCTATAATTTTTACCGTAGAGTAACGGTAAAATTTCCCCTGAAAAGAGATATAGCTATAGCTATATCTAAACGCGGG
>JAPYYV010006815.1:0-13957 GCA_030522625.1 Copidosoma aretas | reverse complement strand
ATGTTATAATAACCTTTTTCTTTTTACAGGATGTTATAGTACTATTCTTCACGAACATTTTAAGCCCCAAAACGTTTCTCTAGGACTTTCCAATCCTGGGCAATAACCAATTTAGCAAAACACCTTTTTTTCAAAAATCCGTTATAAAAGGCGTAATTTTTAATTTTTTTAAATTTTTCGGAAACGCTCTTTTTCTACTCAACAGAGGTGACATTTTGTCTCCATATCGCCTGATTTCTGCTGCCCTTATTGACGGCTCTGCAGGCTGTGCTTTTCTACCGTATAAAGTGCCGTACATGACTGCAATTGCAGCGACAGAGGATATTACGCTTTAGTGGTCAGCTCTGCTGGCCTTATGGACGCCGTTGCTGTTGCCTACTCTGCGGGCCTCGCTTCGTTACAACCGCCAGCTTTGCGGGCCTTGGGGATGTCGCTGCTGTTGCCTGCTCTGCTGGCTTCTCGTCGTTGCTGCTGGTGCTAATTCTGCTGGCCTTTGAAAATAACAGTCGGCTGCTCATCAATGTTGTGGAACTATTTAACCCTAAATACATACTTTGCGTGTTTCAATGTATGTACTATACTATCAGGTTTATCTAATTTGACCACTTTTTATTAATAACCTTGAGTCACTAACTGTACTACTATTTATATGTTATTAATAATATCCTTTCATCTGTTTTGACAATTTCACGTGTTTTACCTACAAAAATTGTCGAGGAGTGTTGCTTTTAGGCAATCAGCTTCCATCTTTTACCTTCATATCAGATCAAAATTTGATGTAAGCTCAGCCCTCTTTTGTCAGAGTAGACATTCTTCCTTTTTTCAATTCTTGAAATGATCTATCAATATAAAGACACTTAATGCAGAATAAGTCAGATTGTTTATTAGTCAGGAATGCCTTTGTTAATTTTGAGAAAACTGGTCAAGCTAGAATGACCAGAGGTCAGGCTTATTCTAGGCTAAAGCAACTTCAAGTAGCTTTTGATGCTTTCAATACAAATCATGATGCTATTATGCAATCAACTCCCTTGCCAAAAAATTATGAATTTTTTAAAGTCGCGTTAATTGATTAAATTAAGGATATTTTTCATTCGGTGCAGGGAGATTCGGAAAATTTTGTCTTGTCCTTTGGTGACCCTACTAATCATGGTCCTACGTCTCAATTAAATATTAATGGGTTTACTTTACTGCCACCCATAGAACTCCCTAATCTCTCCGGCAATTTCTCGGCTTGGGAAAATTTTCGTGATGTGTATGGGGCTGTTGTACATCAGAAGCAGGAAACTTCACCCATAATTAAGTACCAGTACTCAAAGACCCATTTAAAGGGCGAGGTTGCGGACCTTATAAAAAACATTTAATTGTCTGCGGAATTTTACAACCAGGCTTGGGAAACTATTACTCAATACTATGATAAAAAATGTCGCACAATGGGGCGAGATCAAAAAAACCTGGCCAAAAGTCAACAATTCAAGTAATTGACTTCAAATTGATTTCTGACGACTACTCGAGGGTTATTGGGGTTGCTTAACACGAATATCGCGACGGCGGCTGCCACCGAGGCACTTAGTACCGTGGAAGGACAGTATCGACGTCGCACAGTGGTTCAAAATGCAAAAATAACGGCAAAACTTTTATTAACCTGGTTTTTAAAGAAATCTACTTATAAAATCCTTAATAATGCAAAAGTGTTAATAATTCTAAATCAACAATTTTTATTTGATTGTTTTAATAAGTCTATTTTATCTATAACGTGTTTTTTTATGTTTTAGGGATCGCTAGTTATACATTTGCTGTAAGATTTAAAAAATTTAGAATGGTGGATACAAAATGGCGGAGGAAGTTTTTCGAAAAATCGAATATTATCAAAACAATTTGTACTAAAAAACTTTTGGGTTTGCTGATTATGAATCTGTTGTTAGATTTACGAAAATTTAGAAAGGTAAATACTAAGAGGCGGACAAAATTTTTCGAAAAATCGAGTACTGTAAAAATAACTTGTACATAGAGCTTTTTGGGGTCGCCGATATACATAAATTCAAAATACTGGATACAAAATGGCGGAAAAAAATTTTCTAAACAAGTCGTATTATCCAAATAATCTGTACTTTGTGGTTTTTTGGGTTGATTATTATGGATCTGTTATCGAGTTTTAAACATTTGACACATGAACCTAAAATGGCCACACAAATTTTGGAACTACATTGAGTGCACCATGACTTAGTGAGAAAATGATAGAATCAGCATAACTATGTTTTTCATACATTTTTCTATGTTGAATACGTAGGGAACTTCTTACAAGAATGTTGTAGGCCTACACATAACAACATAAAAATGCTGCCCTCACAGTAGCTAAAAGTTTATAACAATACTAAAGTGGCTCGACATTTATTCAATAATTTTATTATTTAATTTCATGATACTCAAAAAGAGTTTTCATTCTCATCAAGTGACCTAAGAAAATTTTAGCATAGGAAAATTAATTTTCAAACAGAAGAATGGCAGATTAAAAAAAAATCTAGGACTTTAATGTTACAACTTTGACGTAGTCATGCCACAGCATTACGAAAAATAATGAAAAAGAAGAGTATCGAATACTATTTACAATTGAATAATTTATAAATTAAAATTAGAATTTTGTAATCTTCAGCAAAGCCAAAAACCTGTTTTTTTCTATTGATAATTAATATACTAACCTTGTACATAAACAGACGTATACCTAATGCATACATATAACTACAGCGTGACAGGAAGTAATGAAAACTCTTAATTACAAATTATTTACATAATATTCGATTTTTTGAGAAATTATGTCCGCCGTTTTGGTTTTGCCATTTTTAATTTTCGTAAATCCGACAGCAGATTTATAATCGGCGACCCCGAAAACCCCTCAATATAAATTATTTTAGTAATATTCGATTTTTAAAAAATTTTGTCCGCCATTTTCTATCTGCCATTTTGAATTTCCGTGAATCTGACAGCAGATTCATAATTGGGGATCCCGAAAACCCCTACGAACAAATTAAATTAATAATATTCGGTTTTTTTGAAAAACTTTTTCCGCCATTTTGTATCCGCCTTTTTGAATTTGTATATCGTGACAGCAAATTTATGATTGGCGACCCAAAAAACAAAAAAGAACACGTTATAGATACAATAGACGTATTAAGGCAGAAAAATTAGAATTGTTGATTGAGTGTCATTAACACTTTTGCGTGAATAAGGATTTTATAGGTTATGCGTGACATTTCATAATTTCGGGGGAAACGGTTTCATATTCTACAGCTCAAGACAAATTTAAAAACAATTAATTTAGGTAGATTTCTTCAAAAACCATGTAAAGAAAAGTTTTGCCATGTTTCGCATTTTGAACCACTGTGCGCGCCGCATCGTGGAATTTTATAGAAATTGGTAAGTTAGAATGAAAATAATAAAATTTTTCGTAACAACTTTTTTTTTTAATTTCAAAAATTTATGTTAAAAATTTACAAAAAAATATGGAATACATTTTTTTTACAGAAATCTAAGAAAAAAGTCGCTATGTTACTATCATTGATAAATACTCTTATTTTACTACTCAACATTGAAACGAAAATTTTAAAACGATAGCGAGGTATAAAAAGGAAAAGCGTACCGGAATAGAAATTGACATTACCTACTTATGAAAGAATTAATTTAAATAATGAACCAAATTTTCGATCTGTACACTATGTACATTATCTCAAATGTACAATGTACAATTACGCGGGTAAATATCCGTTATGATTCAATAGAGGATAGACCGAGAGGAAGAGAACAAATGATAAAGAGAGAGAGAGAGAGAAAAGATCTACTGCAAACGAAGAGCAAGTACGATACATGCGCGCATATGCATAGCTACGCGTAGGGAGTCCAGTTTGTCTACACTGAGAACAACGCTACTCGAAGGACCGATCAAGGCGATAAGAAAGCGCACGAGAGAGAAAAATAAGCCAGATTATAGAGGACATATGTATTATACACAAAGAGCCGTTGGTATGTGGGGGAAGAGAAGCAAAGCCGAAATTTTCAATGTATGTGTATAGCATAAACAGATGCCTGTTGTCGCGTTATGACGCCTTAAACACGATTTCTGCGAGAAATTTAATTAAATTTAGAGGTGCTGGTAGGTGCTGCTAGATTTCTGATACATCATTCGTCATCCATATAACTAAGTTTTCTATAAAATTCAAGGTTGTACTATGCGGTACTTTTCACTTTTTAAATTTGAATACATTTTTTTCAATATTTAAACGAAAAATCATAAGTGACACCTTATAGCCTGTATTTTTATATTTAAATTTACACAATTTTACTACGATTGTCCTATTCTACTCACTTGCAGTATTTCATGCGATTTTATTTTAATTGAATGAATGGTCATTTTAAAAAACTGTATTAATTAAAGAACTTTTATTTAATTCCTATATGGCTTGACAAGACACACGATCGATCGAACGCTACTTTCACACTGCCGTCTACACAACAATAGTGGATTTTGGCGCTTATAATGATCGAATTTTACCTCCCGGGGTCGACTGTGACTAATAGTGAGTAGGAAAATGCCCATTTAATATTTTCATTTTTAAGACTTTTGGCCAGATTTTTTGGATTCGGCCCCACTGTAAATCGCCTTGTTAACACGTGCACTCTTGCTATACTTAATTGACAGTCAATGAAAGGTAATATTTGCGTAGAAACCAAGCCTATTGCCAAGAAAATGATTGGTTGATTGGATTTAATTTTGTCTTCGGAACGAATGTTTGCGACGTAGATCTCTTTGTGGCCACATTAGTTAGTAGGTTCGATTTTCAAATTCTCGCATCAGAGTCGTATACGATTTCCAACAAACCAACAAATAATGCTTCTCACTAAACTGTTACTACTCATGAGCCCAGTGTTTCTACTAACAAGACCAATAACGTAGCATGTAAGTTCTGTCATCAAGAACGTAGTTTGGCCTTTTGTGGCTCGTTTAAGTCTCAGCCTTGGAAAGCAAAATGGAATTTCCTCAAAAAATACCATCTCTGTGCTAACTATTTATGACCTCGCAGCAACAAGTGTTGTAAATCAATGTCTAGATACCAACATTGTCATCAGCAGCATCATATGGTTATGCATAGAGATGATGACTGCTTTTCTGCCTCAAATTATAACTCCTTATTATGTGAGTAAGTCTTTGGTATTGAGTAAAGGGCCTGAAAGGGACAATCAAGCTTTCTCCGTTAATGTCAATGCCGACGGTAGACCTTTATCACCTAAAATTCTTCTTGCCACAGCTCAGATCTTTGTCACTGCAGCTGATGGTTCCCGAATTCCGGTAAAAGCTTTCATTGATCAGTGCTCTCAGAGTACTCTTATAAAAAAGTCACTCTGTGATTTATTAAAACTTAGACATCATAGAGTTAACACTTCTCTGACTAGAGTTGGTGGAACGGTAACTTTGACCACCAGTAAGTCAGTGAGTGAACAGTTTTAACCTTATTTTTAGTCAAGTTTTGTGCATTCTGTTGAGACTGTGGTTGTGCCAAGGATAACTAGCTATAAATATCCTACGAATAGTTGTCTAGTAGATCTTTCTTGCTACGAAAATATAACTTTAGCTGATCCCAAGTTTGATAATGTTGATAAAATCGACGTACTTCTCGATGCTTCTGTGCATGCCTTGATTATTGGGCAGGAGGTTTATAAATATTCTTTTGATCTACCCATTGCCTCGGCCTTACAACTCGGATGGTTGCTATCAGGACCTATCTTGTCATCTTTATCTTGTTAGAAAACTGTTCATTCGTTGGTTATGATTAAGATTGAGGAGCTTCATCTTAATGAGTTGGTTCAAAAGTTTTGGTTGATAGAAGAACCTTCTCAGTCTTGTCCGAGGTTGACTAAAGATACATTGAATTGTAAAAAGTTTCTTTCTCGTAACGATTCCCGGGATGAAGATAGATGATGTGTTGTTAGCTTACCTTTCAAGACTGAGCCTGGTAACCTTCATCAATTATCACGACAGACCTACCAGCCTGCTTTAGCGATGTTTCAACAGTTAGAGCGCTAGTTTCAAAAAAATAAGTCCTTTCATGAAGCCTATACAGCTTTCATATCTGAGTACTTGCTACTAGTGCACATGAAGGAAATCTCCCTTGATGACAAACAAAACTCAGTTGTCTAGCCACACCATGGAGTTTAAAAAAATGGTAAACTAAGGGTTGTTTTTAACGCTTCGTCCCCTCGTTCTTCAGGCGTCTCTTTAAATGCGCTGTTACACTGGTGAAAATCTTTTTAAAAACCTGTTTGATATAGTTCGTAAGTGGCGGTTCTATCGTTTTGTTTTCATCGCCGACGTAGAAAAGATGTACGGATAATTTCTAGTGGCCCCTGAGGACCAAGATTATCAAGCTAGTCCGTCATCTCCTTTAAAGAGATATGCCCTGACCACTGTCACTTATGGCTTGACTAGCTCTCCTTATAACGCTAACAGTGTCCTCAAGCAACTGGCTTCGGATTATTCTGACACTTATCCTATTGGTTCTCAGGTCCTCAGTGAAAATTTTTATGTTGATGACTGTCTACCAGGTAGGCATACCTTAGAGAAGGCCAGGGTTAAAAATCAACAGTTGATACAATTGTGTAGATTTGGGGGTTTTCCTCTTCGAAAATGGTCCTCTAACACTGCTGAGATATCAAACGTGATTACGACTGAGCTTTTAGCCTATACTTAAAAATTCCTGAAGGAAACGAGATAATTTATGCTCTGGGACTGCATTATCATCCTTAATTAGACGAGTTCCAATTTCAAGTGGGTGTTTGTGATACTAATAAAGTCTGGACAAAACGAAGTCTTTTAGCTCAACTGGCTAAGTTTTTTGATCCATTGGGTTAAGTAGCCCCAGTTATTATTTTTGGTAAGATTCTTTTTCAATCTCTCTGGTTGATGCCGATCTCTTGGGACGATAATTTATCTCCGTATGTTGTATCTATTTGGTGTCGCTAGATTTCTAAACCTTTTTTGTTGAAACAGATCAGCATTCCCAGGTGGAATCTGTATTCACCAGATTGTGACTTAATTGAAGTTTACGGGTTCGCTGACTCTACCAAAAACGCCTTTGACGTAGTCATTTATTTGCATGTAGTCCATGGTGAGAATGTTAGTGTCACTCTTCAACTAGCCAAGACTAGGAAAGCTTCTCTTAAGGTTTTGAGTATACCTTGACTAGAGTTATGTCATGCTGAGCTTCTATTTATAGTCGTTAATCACTTCGTTGAAACAATCTCACTGAGAGACTTTCAGGTTCATCATTGGTCCGATTCTAGAAACGTGTTACATTGGTTGAGTGGGATACCCTCTAGATGGCCGTTTTTTGTTTCTAATGGATGTTCAAAAATTCATTAAAGTACTTCATATGCCAAGTGGCTATAAAGACCCTGCGGATATTCCCTCTAGAGGTGTTTACCCTCGTCAACTGTGAAGCCAGAAACGATAGTTTAATGGACTTAAGATACTTACAGAAACAGATCTAATGCATTCTGAGTTTTAAGTAAGTCTTATTGATGAACCCGTAATCTCTGTTATTAGATCAGTCTTACTAATTTCTTCTGAGTCCTTTTACTTAACTCTGTTGCTACGCTATTCCAAATTGGAACGCTTGCTTCGAATCAGTGTGTCATGATTTTGCGGTGTACGCCAAAACATTGGAGATTCAAATTCTTTAGCAGTCTGATTTCCATTATTCCATTGTTCAAGACCAATTTTGCAGGAAGAACATATTATTTATGGTGTCCACAAGAAATCTGGGTCATTTCTTATAGTACCAAAGCATTCTACAAACAAATAACTTACGTAATCGTTAAAATTTCTTCTGTTTGCTGTCAGCACATAATGTCCACATACTATGCAAGACACATTTTTATTTGGACAGTGAGACATCATACCCGTATAAATTGTAATATGTCTGAAAATGAATTTATATTTATGTGCAAAGTTCAACGAACTAATAAGCCAAATTACTTATGCTACATTACTGTTGTCTTACTTACTTTTTGATTGTACATATAAGTATTGTATTTCATAAACTACGAAATATTATTTATTTATTTATTGTTAACGATGAAAAGCTCGCGGTCGTCTCCAGTTATTTACGTCCACCAAACATAAAGATTTAGTACAGCAATAAATGACTGACATGGTGCTAGTATAATAGAATAAAACTCTACTAGCGTGGTTTCAGTTTTGGGACATGGTTGTGAGTAATACAAAAATTGCACAATGATAATTTGTGAAAAAAAACTTTAAAATAAAAAAAATATTTCTGTATAACACGCAATGTTCTATCATCAGCAATCAACATGAATACATCAGTGCTGTCCCTCACCAGTAAATATCTGAAGGCCCCGACCAAAGTGACGTTAGGATTCTAGGGGTTGAAGACTCAAGAACTGTGGGTTGAAAGTGCTTAGTTTGGTTGGGATATTAAGTATGTACGCTTAGGCCGAGATAACTATCAAGTTTTCAGTCTCAATAAAGCAATTTATGATTTTTTTTCAAGGTTAGGTTAAAACACTGTAAAGTAGAGGGCTCAAGTTTAGGGACGATGAGGATCAAACCTTTATATGAAAAAGCAATTGTGAATAGCCATTAAGTTGAAAATACTAGGCCGAGTAGGCTATCGACATTTTATCCTTAATATAATGCTTTTATGGTTTTTTTAAGGTTAGGTTATGGCACTCTAAGATTTAGAGCTGAATTCCAGGCATAATGTGGTTCAAAGCTCAGTTTACAGGAGTTATTGGGCAAGTTGAAAATATTGGGCAGAGTGGGCTATTGACATTTTGGTCTTTATGTATTCATATCATGGGGTTTTTTGAGGTTAGTATAAGGCAATTTTGGGTTGAGGATTAAAGTTTAGGGACAATGAGTTGTGTACAGAGTCGATTGAGAGTAGCCATTAAGTTACAAATTTCAAGCCGAGCGGGCTATCGACATTTCATCCTTTATTTAATAATTTTATGGGATTTTTCAGGGTTAGGTTAGGGCACTTTTGAATTTGGAACTGAATTTCAGGCACAATTTGATTCAAAGCTGAGTTTACAGGGGTTATTAATTTTAAAATATTAGGCAGAGTGGGCTATTGACTTTTTTTTTCTTTTTTTTATGATTTTGTGGTTTTTTTTTTAGGTAAGGCTAGCCAATCTCAAAAAAGTAAGTCCGTATTCGTAATCAGCGACCTAAAAAACATATAGAATATCTGGTGTGGTTTCCCGCACATGAAAAAAAAAATTTGTGGTCCTTTGTGATTAAATGCGCTCGAGACGCACTCCTCATCTCCAAAAATATGATGCGCTTGCTCTCTCTAATATATCACTTTTTTACGCTCATCTGAGGCAAGCATAAGCGCGTCGTGTAAAACAGTCGGCGTGTGTAAGACTATGCCTTGTCCGTCTTATCAATACGCGTATCTAATGATGCGAGTCACTGGCTTTGTCGACTTAAGTGCTGAGAGGCGATGCCATAGGTTTGTACATCATTACGAAAGATATTGTTGAGGCGTGCAAGAAAGCAAATAAGAGGAGGTTGCAAAGGTTTTAACAGACGAGTCTTCGCGGAGGATGTTGTCGAGGCGGGCAAGAGGAAGAGAGAGAGAGAATATTAGGACGGGATGTGTGGTTAGGAAAAGCGTAGCACAACTCTCATGGACTCCAATCCTTCAAAAAGCATGCAGAGTATAGTTTAATGAGACTTTTGACCAAGGAGCAAAGCCAGAATTTAATTTGGTGAGCTTTACTAAGTGCGCAAAAAAACTTGCCAAATACACCTTTTTGTGACTCATGAGCGTTGTACATTAACCCCTTCATGGAATATGCAGTTTTAAGAAAGTAAAGCGATGGTGCCATGTAGTCTTAAACGTTAATCACAGTACGTCCCATAATAAACTCCAAATAAGTGGCCTTACTATATCCGTAAACGTAAATTTGTAATGCATTTTTTGCTACGGCACACAAGTGTTATTTTAATCGTCTAATAGAACAACCACCTTCGAACCAGCAAAGTCCATGCTCCCGCGTTGACTGCCGATCGTTTTCCCGACTAACACCAATGATTATTCACAGGTCTAATGAAAGACATGACCTGCCACTTCTTTCGGTAAAAACTGTCGCGATGCGTCAAGAAAACCTTGGATTTTTATCACATAATCATCCTTGAATTAATCCATTTTCACAACTTAAGCTTGCTGTACCAGCGCGTATCTGTCACGTTTCATACCAAGTAATAAACTGAGCTGTGCTCTGCATTGATATTCATTCATATACGTTAAATTTGGTCATATCACCTTACCCCCTCCAAACTGCTGTAAGCGTTAAGATTTTGTTTGCTGAAGTCTGCAAAACAAATGTGTCGTATGTATTTGACACATTTAATAATGTGAGTAAGAGCTATATATCATAATTTTTAGTCGTAAGGAGGGTTTTGAACTAGATTACATACATATCAACAAGAAATTTCCATTTAATACATTTATTTCTGATGATCAGAATTTTGGAAAAAAATACATTGATTTTTTTTTGTATTACACATCTTCTTCTTTAGTGTCGGTTACATATTCCCACTCCATGTTGAAGTAGAACCTTTTCATCCGTCTAACATTATGAGCAGCACACATAGATTGATATGCACCGTTATGGTGGGGGCAAGTGGTAGCCAATGATGGGAGCTCAAACGGACGATAAACTCAAAAATCAATAACTTGAAAGTTGAACCTTTCAAGCCACTTTTTCTTTAATTCTCCAACTACAACAATTTTCTTAGCATCTTTAAGATTCTCACGAAGCACATTGCCGATTTCTGTGTAATCGATATCATCTAATTGCCAATCCGATCCATGATAGTTGAGCTTAAACCGTATATTTTCACGTTTATACTTTTCACTTAATCTGCGCCAAGAAAATGGTGGTTTGGAGAAAAATACTTGCGGCCTTTCATCTCCATCAAGCGGGAAAATGGCTAACTCTTTGAGCACGTAATCTTTTCCAGGCTTCTTAAAGCTCTGCATGTCCTATGCAAACTTTAGTAGGTAAAATGGGGAGGCTACTAGGTTATGAGGCTACTAGGCCACCTCCGAACATCCTTCCTATATGTTATCCAAATATATGGACACTTCACGTCTTGAGCCCCCCCAACCACAGCGGGAAAATTCGCACTAGTTGCTCTCGTAATGCTGCAAGAGACTCGCGCGCGCATCATACGACACGCTCGAAGTCGTAATACATCCTCGAATCACTGCTGGCCAAACAAAGAGACATTGAGAATCCCCAAGAGATGTGGACGCGAGCAAACTGATACGCTCGGAGCTGCAGCCTCGTGTAATGTAAGTACTGCTGGCCAGCTTGTCGCACGCTATTATTCGCTGATTAAAGATTTTTAATAAGCCTCCACTGCTCATGATAAACTCTGATAATATATTGATTGTATTCGTAGCAAGGCATTTGTTTTTCTAGATCTAAAGTATCAGGTAACAGCAAGTGACACATGTTTTATACCCTACGTCTTATTTTTAATTTTCAAAGATGATACGTCGAGAAGAATCATATTTACATTTTTTAAGTGCCCATCGTCTTATTATTCATTAAAGACAGGATACTTCTTATTATGTGCTCGAAGGTAAGTATATATTTTAACTAATATATTTTGCGTAAGACCCACGTGTTATTTTTTAATTTTTAAATATGATGCATCAAGAGAAGAATCATAATTACATTTTTCAAGCGTCCATTATCTTATTATTTATTTACCATGGACAGGATGCTCCTTATCATGTGCTCAAAGGTGAGTATATATTTAAACTAGGGGTTTGATTCATAACATTTTAAGTATAAATACTGCTGCGGGACTGCAGTTTATTAGTAGTCTTTTTTTAATTCTCTAACAAGATTAAAAGCAGCAAGAATAGCAAGCTCTGCTCAGTTTCTCGATGATGGATACTTTAACGAGTGAAATTAATGATGGTGACTCCACAGGTGTCTTACTAATTCTACTGAGTGAACCTCTGCCATCTCTACCATCAATTTCACAAGTACTAGGACCAGAGCTAATAGAATGTGTATTGTATAATACACTCCATTTAACTTCGAGACATGTACGTGTATAGTCAACATTTAAATTATAAAACATTTTCGAAATAATGTATTACAGACAAATTTCAATTTATTTTATTTCAGCAAATGATAAAAACAGTCGAGTCTCTCCATATCATCATCATATGTACCATCATCATCAAAGACAGGCAGTTTTGTACATTTAAATTTGTTTCATGGAAAAAAGATTAAGTTAGAACTCATAGTAACGTGAGTATTCTTTTTTTTCATTTTTATTTTCAGATACAGAAAGGATACCAACGAATGTCTCAGCAAAGGAGCGCGTACATATGAGCTGGTTGCAATTTTACCGAAATTTAATCGCTCTTAGAGCCCATACATCTGAGGAGGGGTCGCTCGCTTATTCAAGGCGACATCGGTCCACAGGACGAATTACCATCCCGCTTACAATACGTAGGCTAAAGCCGACGAACAAAAGAAGAGGAGAATATTTAAAAGCTGCAGAAAAAATAAAAGATCAAAGAAAGGGTTAAACAATAAAAATCAATAATGATTCAAGTATTTCCTTAAGGAAAAAACACAGCCGTCTATAAGGTGTAAGTCAAATTAAATTAAATTTACATTATATTGTAAGAATAAATATAGTTTTATATTCATATCATAATATGCATATTTTTATAATTTTATATTGTATGAAAATGTTTTCAATCAAATAATTTGAATAAAATAAATTGACTTATTTAACCTCTTTCATTGAATATATTTAACATTCATTAAGTTCAAAATGACTATGAGTATAATATTAGTGATATTAAAAATACTTTAAATCATAATATCTACACTATTTAAAAACAATTTTTAGTCAAAATAAAAAGGGCGAGAAAGTAAAAGCTCTATCCTACGCCTCTACTTGTAAGGAACAACCATTGAACTTCTCTTTCCAAATTTTTCTTTCTTTTTTTATTTTACTTTTTTATTTATTTATCAACACATACATACATATTTGGAAGAGAATTGTGAATATTATCGACTTCATCAACTCTTTTATATTCTTCACCTGCATTCCTTTCCTATTATTCGCTGATCATGTTGAATCATCCAATGCTTCATTGCATACGAGTTCTTAACAGCATACATAGCGTTCCAACACACAGGTTGATTTGAACACATCACAGAACTGTCCTTTGGAATTCTTCTGATAAAGGGACAACCATAATCATCAAGATTAACAATGCTGTTTCAGAAAAAAGATAATCACACCCATTATGATTAACATTTTATAATTTAATAATTTATAACTTACCACTTATCTAGCAAGATTCTTCCTATCCACTCGTTGTTTCCAATCTTTTGATGCATATTCAATTTGCATCTTTTAATGCCTCTTGCAGTAAATAGGTATGATTCTCATACGGAATCACACCAGAACTCCAGGCAATCCCATGGTAATTTTCCTCAAACCAATTTATTCATACAACGTTCATCTACACTAAAATCTTGCCACTTACATGGTGCTTAAAAGGAGTAGACTAAGGTAAAACACCCAATAGTGAACCACATACGAAAAGCTAGGTAGAAAAGTGATCGTTTTGGGACTTTTTTTCATATGTTTTAAAAAGAAAACCTATTTCTTTGGCTTGCGCACACATTCATTCATTGATTAAGAAAAATGACTTTATTGTGGATCGTGTTAATTGCGAAAAAAAAGAAAATTAGGCAACTGATGAAATCCTCTAGTAGTGGACCTATCTTCTTTGAGTAGCCGGTGTAGTGGACCACACAAGAACCAAAAGTGGACCTATGTACTAAACCAAGTAAATTGTAACTGTACCAACTCCGTATGATAAATTTC
>JAPYYV010006814.1:0-18226 GCA_030522625.1 Copidosoma aretas | reverse complement strand
TGGCGTTTTACGCGTACATGCGACACGTACCTGGTTGGCCTGCTCTCCTCGTGCATTTCATACGTCTCCGCGGAGATGTTGAAAAATGACTTCGTCATATACCAGTGGATATATAAAATCTCATTTTGTTTTTTCATCAATTTTGAGCGTGCTGTTACTTAAAACTTTGTTCTTGGTTATGGTCGCATTTATATAAAGGTGAATAAATATACATACAATAAAAGTCATGAAGAAAAAAAAATCTAATGGAGACTATTCTTCGTAGGTATACTACGATAAAGCATGTATGACCATAGTCCTCACAACAAGCGTTTTCACTGTTTAGTTTCTATCTACAGGTCTGGAACCCACTCACCCTCTGGGAGGCCATACATACACCATACATCGGCGTCTATGAATAAAATAGCCTCCCACGCTGAAGGTATGAGAAATGACATGGCTTCCACAGAGGGTATACGTACAGGTGGATCGCGGGTAGAATCCGCGGACACCCAAGAATGGCAAAGAGAGAAGATGGACTCAAAGAAGAAGCGAACGCCGGTAAAAGGGTAGCTCTTGAGAGGTAGCAAAAGACGAAGAGGAAGAACTGCGTAAAGTATCTTACAGTCGACTTCTCCTCCTCCTTCTTGGTCTCTTACTCCCTCTCAACGATCCATCGACGTCGACGACAAAGAAATCGTTCCTAGAAACCCGCGGAGCGGATCTCAAAGTACAGGGGTAGATAAGCAGAGGAAGAAGAAGAAGAAATGCGCGCACGCGTGGGTCACGAAAGCCCCGAAATAAAGTGAAATGCGCCGCGAATTTCCTACTCCTTCAGTCCTTTTCGTCCGCTTCTTCTTCTTCTTTTTGAAGACCACGGAGAGACGACCCTGTCAACGCACGCGACGTCCGGCGAATCAAATCCCACGCGCCCCCCTCCTTCTCCAGTTTGCAGCGGAAGAGACGACCTTTGCGAGAAAGGTCCGTCCTTCCCTTCTTCTTCTTCTTCTTCTTCTTCTTCTTCTTCTTCTTCTTCTGACAGTTAGGTATGACGCTTTTGTGCCCGAAGAACCGATGACTTCGCGCTCCGCCGGAGACGCGGACTTCAATGCCGGTTCGCTGCTTGGACGTTTTTGGATATTCGAGGGGAAAGTCGTGAAAAGTCAAGGGGTTACTATGATTTTGGACTAATTTAATTGACGTAATGGATCCTCGTGGATTCCTTCCACCCGGAAAATCAAGGGTCCTTGGCACTGCTTCCACTTTAATTTCTCAAGATTCCTTTTTAATTAATCCTTTCGTGCGCGTGTGTAGGTATGGAATGGAATAAAATTAATTCTTCGGAATTTAAAAAAAAAAGGTGAAACAGGGAGTTGGACTGCACAAATATACACGCACACTGAGATTTTCCCGAAAGAGACCTCACATAGTATAATATGCCCGCGCCTTGGACCATTCCGCTCACGTCCTAATACTTTCCGTAGCTCAGCATTATCGATTCCCGGTTTCCTTCTATTAGGTCCGCTGAAAAATTAAATGCACGTGCGCGCGCGAGCCGTGGAATATTTGCTCCCAGCTCCCATTCACTGGCTGGCCAACCCTCCCTGGCCTACTTCTTTTATTATCGAGAAACTTCTGAGAACTCAGTAAGTTTCCTTAAAGTATATTTACTGTATCTTTCTTACGGAACTGATGTTATTATTTTAAAAAAGAATCCCTAAGACACGAGTATGATAGGCATATGTATGCATGACACTCTTGAGGGACTTAGAAAATCACCTTGTATATTCATCATCGCCCTAAGGCTCAGACATGGCGTTTTGATAACCATTGTTGTATTACGCCATACGGTATATAGCTCGGTTTTATTAATCGGTAGGTTTTTGTCGGTAGGTAAGAACAGTGGGTTAGGTACAAGAACGATTGCCACCATGGGAAAAAACTTTTTCATCTTTGAAAAAATCTTTGCCCAGAGTGGGAATCAAACCCGGCCATCAATATCAGCAGGCAGACATTCTACCTACTGAGCCATGACGCGGCTGTTAAAATATATTCATTATTTTTTAAATACATTAAGTTCTGTATTCCGTTTAACGTGCCAAAGATATGAAGTTAAAAAAAGTTGGATGAAACAAAAGCGGTTATTTTTTTAGTCTAGCACCAAAAGTTTCGATTGTGCTCGAGACTCTTTAGAGACTTAATAAAACACATCCTATCTTTAGAGTAAATTATTAACAATTCTTTTTTTTGTCATAAGTATTATATTCCGTTTAATATATTCAATAATGAAAAGTTAAAAAAAAAAACATTAAAGAAATTAATAATATTGGTATCTTTTAATCGAGATCAGAGACTTTTCAAATACCTAAAATGAACTATGAAACACTTGCCTACTGAACGGTTCAAAGCAAACCGAAGAAATTGAGAAGTACAACGACCCAACGTTCAGACTCTTATAGTCCAAATTCTTGACTTTTTATTTATTTTTGTTTGTAATATAAGATAAGAGTTGCGTTAGTTTCTCAGTATTAGACATTTTTAGCTTCGACTAGAAGATCTGAACATCAACTCTGGCAACGATATACTTATTAAACTACTAGCCTTTACATTCAAAGTTAAAATACTATTAATTATTAATGCCATAATATCACCTGTAACTACTGTAACTATGAAAGAACAACAGTACAATAACAACTATTACTCAAATAACCGCTTAGCGAAATGATTACTATATATAAGGGGGATGTTTTGGCGATTATTTATAATAGAACAGTTGAATTCAAATGTCGCCGTTCGGATGTATAATTTTGTCTTTTCGTTATTTATTGGCCTTGGGTCATGTACAAGTGTGATCCTAGTTTGCCATATTAAATCTGTTCATACCGGTTACATTTGTCTCCTTACAACTATTCGGTGTACTGCCTGAGTCCTGCCCAGGTGTCGAAGTATAAATAACAGGAGTGACTCCAGGAGGTACAGCCAAAATAGTTGAAATTAAAGCTAAATTTTCATATCTACCAAGACTTCTCTATTTGTGCGCCTTCATGTTTTTCTCCCCTTAGAAAATCCATAAAAAATTGTATTTCTGGTCCATCTTGCTTTCCGTTCAAAACAGGGCGTATTTTCGAATTTTTCAAGGTTATGTGTGCACAAATCCATAAAAAATAATTTCTGCGTATCTGTAATAATTTTCTAAACATGCTATAAATTTTCCCAAAATTGTACACCTTGGTTCCATAAAGATATAGCCAAAATATTAGAAATAAAAGTTATATTTTTATGTCGACCAACACCTCTACTTGTGCTCCTCAATGTTTTTTTTCCCATGAGAATACCCATAAAATTTTTCATTTTTGACTTACCTTGCTTACCGTTGAAGATATGGCGTATTTTTGAATTTTTTAAGGTTATGTGTGCGCCAAACCATAAAAATTATTTTTACGTATTACACGCATGGTATGTAATATGCATAAACTATAGCTGGCTACACGACTAAACCAGAGCTTCGTCACCTACATATTACACGTTCAGCCGTACGTACGTTTTGGGTCCCTAACCCAAGAGCACCTGAAGAAGTTCTTACTTTAAAAATTGTTTATCGCGTAGTTTATATCTACATTAACATTACAATTATTCTTACATCTCATGCATCATAATAAATGCAGTAAATTTATTTACGATAGTACATAGTATTACAGCATGTATCACCTCTAACTTTTTGTTAAGGAATCGCACGAAGACCGATGCAAGTAAGCATCCAGCAGCGCGGGAGCGCTATTAGGTAAGTTTGAGAAAGAGACGAAGCCTCGGCAACCGCGCTACTGTTTACTTCAGATTTGCATACTCGAATTTTCAAATAGCGAAAAATCTTTTTTTTTATCGGTATGCCTTGTATATTTCGGTTTCATTTGGCCTCTCTTACCCTATTATCCAACTACACCGAAAAACATTGGTGAAATAACCGCTGAAATACCGCGAATAACAGATATGTATCTCAAAATGCTCAAATCAAGATTTCTTCAAATTCAGCCTTCTGCCTTCACAAAATGGTCTTATCGTTAAGTTAGCTGCGAGTCCTATATAGTCGAGATAGGAATATTCTTAAAATCGATCTGTACTGCCAACAGTGTGACGTCGGCTACAGGCATTTATTGAGTTTACAGAACGTACAGTAGATAAAGAAGATGCCTAGTGCTAAGTGGCAAATTCAAATATGTAATATAGTCATAGTCAAATGCAATATACGATTATTTCTATCAGGTGGGACAGGTGGCGGAAGTGTGCCTAGGTATAAGACAGACTGCTGAAATTCAAAACTTTTAAATATTGTTTGTTAAAATTCTAGATTTTTCAAAATGTATTCATGTGTATTCATGTACGTTAGTTTATTATCAATATATTTGTGTTTATGACTCAGATCCTCGATAATAGGGGCAGGCTCGATAATAGGGCCATCTACCTTATGTTTGAATATTATACAAAAGTTACTACGCACATATCATGAAAAAAAAAACTATTCCTTAAATTTTCTTTTCATAAGGTTTAGATTCCCACTAAAGCACTACTAGTTCGGACTAATCCCGAAGCCTCTTTGATTTCGATTCGCATGAATTACTTGAAACAGAGTGGCCAGCTTTTCAATGAAGCGCTGCGGCGAGAATACCAGTCAATCAGTAGTTGTTCAGAGGTGAGAATCGAACTGTAAATTGAAATTACTTTTCATTTATTTTAAATGGTCGTAAATTTAATGTTAAAAAATTTGAAGTTCTAAGGAAAAAAAGCGTAGACATACAATTTTTCACTTATTTGTATATCTTATAACCCATGTTCTTATTGAATCCTACCATTATTATCAAAGTCTGACGTACAAAAACAATTAATCATTCAGTTAAAAGCTTTTATTTTTACCTTTCCCCAATCATCTTGTTGAATAAAACTGACTTTCTCTGTATCTTTATACATAACGTTATTTAGCTTACTATTCAAGTATCGCTAAGTATTTTTGACTGTGCCTTCGATCGTGCTTGAGCTGAAATTTAATCACGCAACATGACTACCGCTAAATATGCATGAATGGCGTTTGCTTGTGCGCTTACGACACGTAATTTCACCAATACAATCGATTCACCGTGAGTCAATTACAAATTTTGATGGAATTTCGTAAACATTCAACTACCTCATATATGATATAATCGAACATCACTATGCAAAGTTTGCGTTTGGTTATTCAAGTTCACGACGGCTGGTAAAATTACAATAATCAATAGACTGTGAATTGTAAAGCACGTGGTGCATGATATCAAGTAGTTAAATTTATGATTCGTTCAAGAGCTCGTTGAAGCACGCGGATATTTATTTTAGGCTCACTTATTATCGATGTCATTACGACAAGGAATGAATTAATAAAATTATCAAATAAGTGAGGCTGTTCTACAAATTAATTGAAATAAATTCGTAAATAATCTTATTTATGAAATGTAGTACTATAATATTTTTTTCGCAATCATTCACTACAATATACCAGCTGTGTTTTGTATAGTTGTTCTAATAAACTTATCTGCTTGTTCAAAAAATCTAGTATGTTAAATCAATCTACTTTTTCTGTTTCAGGTAAGTTTTCTCTCTCCTTATATATTACACTGGCTGCTCATTGGTAAGTGGTGAAATGAATTATTATATTCTTATATAATCAAAGAAAAATTTCTACCGATCCCATATACTTATTCCTTCGGTAAGAATAAGGTAAACATTCTTATATACATATTTTTATTTTTTTGGAAGCAACTAGTGATGTAACGAAAAAATAAATGTCTAAACAATAAGTTACGAGTATGTTTTCTTGTTTAATTTTAATAATCTAAATACCTATCTGCGAGTGTGTAGTTTAAAAGTGGATCTCAAGGTCCAATCAACTAATTTTAGTCCAACGCGAAAGACTTTCCTCACGTAATTCTTACTAGTGTGATAGAACATGACGTCGGTTCTAATATAATAGTTTTAGCTATATATTTATTTTTTATTTTTTTTCACCTCACATTTGTAAAGTTCTGAATAAATGCCTCTATACTTGTGGTATTCACTCAAATTACTCCAGTATGACTCAAGCAGGTTCCTGCATGAATATTTGAGATAAAATTGAAGCCACAATATTATTAATACAAAGCGCCCATCATCAGCAAAAAGACAATCGCAGTGTCTAACAACATTTTTCTCTCAAACCACTTCTAGATTCTCTAAAAATCGACCAGGCCTCGGAATAACAAAAGCTCCTCAGTCGCCCCCACCGATTTAGCTCAGCCGTAAGTTCGATCCGTGTAATCTCCAAAGTTGTCAGTAGGACCAAGGACTCGGGCCACCTTCTGTGTCGGGGAGCTAGCGCGCAAGTGGGCAAAGTTTCCGGCGCATTCACCAGAACTCTCCCTGCACCGGGACATTTTTCGTTTTTCGCGCCCTACCCCTACCCCATCCATACCCGATTCCGTACTCTCGACTGTTTTTTCCCCTTCGCTTCCCATTCACCTCCCGATTCACTTACTAGGCCAAGTTTTATTCGCTGGAAAAGTTACGGTGTCACCCCACTACTGCCAGCTTGATTATCTGACCTCCCCAGCCTCGTTCGCTCATTTTTTCAACCCCTCCTCTCCCTACCCCCTCTCTCCCTTTTACTTCCGGCTTTCGGAACTTTCCATTATTATTATTGCAATTTATCTTTCTGCATCTTTCTCCAGCTCATTCGCTGGTACTCGCGCTTTTTTCACCATCCCGACCGCCCACCGTGCGCTCCAGCTTTTTATCGGACTTCTACGATTATGGCCTTAGTTGGATGGGTGATTGCGATTTTTCTCGTTAAATTTTTCGAGAATCCTGAAAAGGCGAAAAATAATTCTACTGGCACGCTTTTTTACGATTGCCGAGTTAGAGTCGTGTTTTTATACACTGACCAACAAATCGTTCATTCGAATAAATTTTGTTAGAATCAAGGAAAATAAATGATTCGAATGCAAACAAATCCATACTTTTATTTGGATCAAATACATATTTTTAATTGGACCCTGTACATATTTATGTCTATCAAGAAAATATTTATACAAGTCAATAAATAAATGTAGTTCACATAAAAACCTATTTTTTATTTTGTAATATATGTTTATTTACAACATTATGAGTAGTATCAATATTAATTAATATTTAATATCGATTATTGTATATCAATAATTTGTATATCGATTTATTGAAAAAAAAATGTATTAAACTCGTACATAGGATTTGCTTTTTAGGGTTGTAAACTTTTGCTCAAAAACAGGCACATGATCGACAATCTGTCAAACCACAAAGGGCCTTAATTAAACATTTGTGCACTAATTTATCTTTTTTTTTGATTCCTGCAGCAACTGCACTTAATTCGTTCACGACCATCCATCGTCTCATACAGCCAAGAGTAAAATTTCTCCCTTCCTTTCCTCCTTGACTTCCGAAGCACCTCACAAACAATGCCGAGTCGTGTTTAGGGCGCCCGTTAAATGGTCCTTCTCTACCATTCCGCTAGGGTCCGAACAAAAAGGTACACATAGCCCAGCTCGTGCATAATGGCGATAATAACGCCGTCGTCGTCTCGGTCGTTCCGGTTCTCTCTCTCGGACTTTCGCGCGCCAAGAGGCGTTTTATTAACATTCAAGCACCGCGCGGCGCTAAGGGCTAAAGTTTGGCGAAAGTCGTTGTCCCTCGGAGCGTTTTCTCGCGGGGGCGCCTTTTTTTTTTATTCTACCCCCGGACTCTTTAGGCCACTCTATTGACTTTGGATAGCCTAGTGAAAATGCTGAGAGGCACCTGATTTGAGACTATTCTTTTTTCAGCTCTGACTGAATCCTAATTGAGAAAGTTTATTACTGAATTTTAGTTATTTAATTGATAAGTTTATGAAATAAATTACATCAGTTGATTTTGGTATTATTTACAACATATTTAAATTTTCAATATTAGGTACAGTTTCTTAGAAATGAAATAGTACAGTTGGGCTTCTACGAGTGTTGTTGCAAAATACCTTTTGTTTTTTATTATTGCTTTTGAAGATAAACTAAATTTTTTTTGAAAAACCATAGTATCACTCAAAATCATAATTAGCATGACTTATTAACATTTTTGAAGGTATAGCGGTTCCGTTTTTAAGATTTGTGAACTTAAAATCCAAGTGTAATGCTATTACCTACATAATGTTGACAATAATAATAGACATTATACTAATTTGGTTTTACAACATCGCTTTTTGGTTTTTTACTTGTTTGTAAAATTTTGAACTAGGAAAGAACGATTGTATTATGAAAGCCTTTATACTAAAATAAACTTTTGAAAGGAACTGTATTGTAAAAACACCCTTAACTGGTTACCTGGTAGGACAAAAATAATTTATTACTTTTCTAGTTTCTTGTAACTGCATCTGTCTTATGATGGTTTTTTTCATTAAATATTTTTATTTTTATTTTTATTTTGTATTCTTTAAATCCTTTTTTCTGAGTTCATCGTATACTTAACTACACACGAAATTGCAAAAGAATACGAATATCTAAGGCATCTTCCATTACGTGAATCTCAGGTCAGCTATGAAAATACGGAGCATAAGCAAGAAAAGTTTCATAATCCATGACTTGCGTTGCCTTAACTGGAAGTACGACACGGCATACGTACGAGGGCGAGTCGAGGGCGAAAGAGCGGAAAAAATTGAGTCCAACATCACGTAAACATCGTCTAGCGCATTTCCTCATTTCTGCGGTGGCTAAACTTTTTATTGCACAATAAATACGTTACGTCCGGGCGAATCTTTCCCCGTAAAAAAGTTCAGCCCAGTTAGCTACTCGTGGCATTACTCTGCTTATGCGCTTACTTACTTTGTTCCTTTGCTCTCTCTTTACCTTATTTTTCGTCCGCAACTTGTATAATTTTTTTTGGTCTTTACTCTCATGCTGCGCACGAAGTATACTAGCTGAATTTAAAATCTCGCTTCAGTCTTTGAAGTAAAACATTCGGGACCATGGTGATCAAGCAAGAGTAAATTGGGATCCCAAAACGTCACGTGACTCTCGCGCGATATATATATGTATAGCCGAGTCGGGCGAAATTAACACAGGCCTAATGGAGACAAATCTGGTGTTTGATATTGACTTTAGTGGACTGTATTGCGGGGGTGGCGTGGTTGAGCCTTATGCTCGTGGTTGCTTTCTTGTCGGAATAAGTGTGTTTTAAGCCCTCAAACTTTCCTCGCGACGAGTACTGATTTGAGAGCAAGAAAATAGCGGAGACTGAACTTAACTGATTGACTAAACTATTTGTTGCAGTGTAACAAGTATAAGCGGTTGCGAGAGAGCGACTATCTCTCTCGGCTGCGTGAGTCTGGTGGCGAGCGCCGACGTGTAGATCGAGGGCATGCATGCCGTAGCTAGACTGTACATGCGGGCTACCTCGCAGGGCAGCAACGAATTGTGGAATATGTAATTGTATGTATGTGTGTATAAGTTTCTACATTAGAAGTCAAAGAGAAAGCAGAAATAAACTTATACTATTTACAGCAAGGTATTATTCGAGAATATTCGAGAAGCTATAAGAGTCTTTCTCGCTCGGCAAGTCTTTGGCTTTGAAGGCATCATAACAATGACACTGACACTTTGAGCACTGAATTCTTAGAACTTAGTAAAGGAAGTAAATGTACAAGCGATAAGAATAAAATTAGAATTACATGAAAATATGTATTTTAAAGCTAGTTTAATCCTGAACATCTGGTTTTATTTTTCTAACGCTTACAACGGTAATAATACGATAAAAGGACGCAAATAACATGTTTTTGTTGAGATAGCAGAGCCTTAGATTTATTTTTCCCAACAAACTCGGTACTTGAAGCTTAAAACCTCACTTCGAAAGTGCGGAACGCACATTTAACCTGTACCAAAGTTCTGTTTGTACACCTACATATAGACAGTGGCAGGAGAGATTTGTACAGTTTAATTAAATGTGTGCTTCGCACTTTTAAAGTAAGGTTCCAAGCACAAAGTAACGACTGCACTAGGAAAAAAAAAAAACTGAGGTACCCTTATCCCCTTGAAAACATGTTATGTGCAGGCTTTCACCGTAATACAATTGTTATAGGCGTAAAGAAAATAAAAACAGATTTGTCCTCATAAGGCCTGTGTTAATTTCCCCCGACTCGGCTATAGACATCGCCAGAGTCATCATGACGTTTTGGGATCCCAATACTTAAGTTGCAGAATACATGTATTTTGATTAATCAGTAAAATATAATTATTATTATTATTTTTTAATTATTTTATCGTATATAAGTTGATAAACACTATTTCGAATGGTGTAATATAATGGTGTGATAATGGCAGATTAACTTATATTGTTCAACTGATTATATTAATCGCTCTTATTAACCTACAAATTGTAGCAGACGATGTCAAATTTGTCTGTCAAATACATTTTATTGATTCTTTGCTTCTTACAGGCTGTAATTACCGTCTATTTGTAAATATTAAAAAAATCGAGATAAGAGGTTTTCACCTCACTTATACTGGAAAAAATGCCTTTTCCTACTTCGGGCGTTTTTGAGAGGATGGTGTGCCCTCGGTAGGAAAAATAGCACTCTCCACGCATCTGCATCGGACCAGGCCCTGGAGGGATGCACATTTGTGAAGAAAACTACTATTAGTTTACAAAAAAGTCTTGAAAAAATGTCTTGAGTTTGAAGTTGTCCATGTTATGTTTCTAAAATTTGACTTTTGTTTTCTTGAAAATAAGTTTTAATTACTCATTATTTATAATAATCGCAATTCATTATTAACGCGTATTTGAAAAAGTTTTGCCTGTAAAATAATGCAACAGTTAAGAAACTTCTCTTTTTGGTGAAGTACATAATATAGCTGTAGCTGCAGCCGGGTATTATGATGAAATATATTGATTTACTAAGTATACTATTCATGGTTAGAATCTATCTAGAGTCAATTCATCACATAGACTACTTGTTTTATCTTCTAATAAAAGAGTAAAAGCTTTATAATTACATTAAGTTTTTTGTAATTACTTTTTTTAAATTAAAAAAGTTTCACGTTTTCTACTACTTTCACGTAACATAATGCGCATGAACAGTAGTACTTTATTCACCACAATTCTTCATCAAATCAGTTAAAACATATTACGGTACAACAGTTACATGAAAAGAAACTCTTAATACTTGTGAAAAGTGGGTGTAATATATAGCAATAAACAAGATAGCTACCCTTACAGAAAGTATCCATTTTCCGTAAGTAATTGTAACATTCAGCTTAAATAATTACCAGCAGATTTGAAAACTAATGAAATCAATATTATTAGATAATCTATACTCTCCACGTTGAACAGCGAATCCAGACTTTTGCTCGGCTAGTTTCCCCACTGTAACTGTAACACATCATTCAGTTATAATAACTTTAATATTACTGTTTTTCCAGTAAAAAAGTGAGTGTCTTAATATTACAGTCTTTACATTAATGAATATTGTTTTTTGGTAAACTTCATTACCAACAAAGTAGTCCCAAGACATAGTTTCGTTGATATCATCGTAATAATCGAATTACTTTAGTAGACATTCCAACAATCATAGGTAATTCAATTTTCAGTTTGTTTTAATCTTTAATGATAAGGTTAACAATCTTCCCTGTAGTCTATTCAGAAGTGATTCTAATAATCAGTGTTATCATATAAAAAAACTTCACTATATAGTTTCAGTACCCATTTATTATAATCCTTTCCACCACTAGTAAAGATAATTTTCTCGGTATTCCTTGTAGAATCAAATGCTTTCTTTAACTACATTTCTGCTTTTTCTAATAATTCCCCGATTGAAGCACATATTGCAATTAATATAAGAGGTACAAGCCTACTACTATGGACATAAAAAGAAACATAATATTTGCTTCGTGCACACTTTTAATTGTTCCTTATGTTGAGTGTTCAGATAAAGAGAACTTCATAGCTAATTTAATGAAATATTTAAAATATAACATGCTGGTTGATCGTGTTACTGTATTTGTTCCTAAACGTGACACAATGTGTTCCGTGACGGTTGAAATAATTTCTGAACTAGTAACAGAATTTCCTACTATTGTCATCAATACTGATAAACGATTTCACGATAAGACTGTACGGAGTGAAATTGAAGTAATACTGAGAACACCTTCACGCAAAGGTTTAATGATAATTTTAGTAGATATTTATCGAGATCATCGTGAATTTCTAGGGAAAGTGAATCGGGCCATTCCTTTTTTTCTGTCATATATAAATGACAGGTCTCGTCCTTATTGTATTTTTTTAACAATAAGTGACAGACCTGTGAGAGAACCATTATTAGTCTTGCAACGGTTATGGCGTCATCAATTCTTGCATGTAACATTTATTGAAATCATAATCATGCGACGATTTCAACGTAACCTGGTAACTAAACAATTTAGTCTTGGTCACTCAAAAGCCATAATACATCATTACTACCCTTTTAATCGCGTTTACTTAAAGCAGCAAATGATAAGAAATTGTTACGTCGGGCGTAGACGTTGTGTTTCGGGCCTAAGCTTTCGCTTAATAGCCCAGGATCACAGGATCAGTACGGGAAGGAGTAGGATGTTGCGGAACCTAGCGTCAAGGTGGGTGGATAGCCCTAACACAGTAGCGGATGGGCTGCTGTTTCATTTTATGACTGCGCTTATCTAGGGTAAAGAAAACCGCTGTCGCCGAGTTCGATCGCTGGGCCAACCGATCAGCATCCGTGTACAAACAAACAACTGAAGTATTGAGGCTATGTCACACCCATCAGTGTATGATTTGAATATATCATACAAGAATCGTCAAACGAATTGAAAAGTTTTTCGCTTTAGACGTTTAATTTTTTGTTGATAAATAATGTTAAGGGAAAAAGTTTGAGAGAGAAGTTTAATTGTCTAGATAATCAGATAAGTTAAACCCTTTTTGCATTTCTCCGAAAAATATTTTAAATCGTGTCTACGAAGAATAAATCTTTGTGTCTTTTTTTCACAGAACGTAACCTCTCGTTCAATGCTATGGCCATGGATCTCCTTCGTTTTTGACCCTTGTTGAATGTAGTAAAATTACTAGAATAATACATAAAATTACAACCGCTTTGAAATATTACCGTTCGTGAGTGTAATTTTATCATCGTGAGTTTGATTTAATAGCTTGAAACGAATATATTTTTATAGAATTCAATTTGTCCAATTTAAAGATTTATTCATAGATACAAATTAATAAAAAATAGTTACTATAAAATTTGAGTTTTTATAATAAAAACAAAATATTTTAAAAAGATACAGTTACAGCTAGAAAGTATGATAACGAAGATAAAATATGAGGAAGCTTTGTGACAATGAATTAGGAGCGGTTTTTACTTTTTTCGGGGTGAAAAAATTAAAATTTGATTTTCTCAATAGAGAGAAATCCTCCGAGTGGTTCCGATGATCTAGGGCTAGCAAAATAATTGTTTTTATATCCTGATATTGGTTCGGAAAAATAATTGAAGTTTTGCTGTGTTTGGAATGAAAAAATTTCAATTTGATCTCGTAAACAGTTATATTCTATAGATAATTAAATAGCTTCTTATAATTCAATAATATTTTAGCTACAAGATAGTTATATTAGGTATATCGATTCCAGTTATACGTTCTAATTATTTGTTCAATTGTTTTTAATTCCAAAAAATTTTAACAATATTTTTTGTACTATCCTATCTTAAAAAAATGATGGGTCACGTGATGAAGCCTGCTTATTCGTTCTGTGATTGGCTGAGACTGATCAAGAACGGGAAAATTTGAAAATGTGATTTTGAAGCGTGAAAATAATTAATAATTAAAACCTATCTTCAAGAGCGGGAAAATTTGAAAATGTGATTTTGAAGCGTGAAAATAATCAATAAATAAAAACAATTAAAAATAAAATTTGTTAACAATTAGATCGCGCGAAGCGCGTATGATGTAACTAGTTCGGGTAAAAATTATAATCTTAATTTCAAAATAATTCCACATCATAGAGCATGAAAATAGCTTCTTCTCACACCTCAAATCATTCTAATATTTTATTTTATTTTTTTCAGTCAAATAATTGCAGAAGAATGTTGTTGAGGAAGCTTTGTGCTAATTTATTGGCAACGGTTTTTTAATTAGAGTTTGCTTTATAATATGTATTACAAAAACACTATTTCCTATTTGTGAATCCAATAAAAATAAAATTGTCTTTAGTTATTGAGTTTTAAACCTTGAAAACTTTGAAGGTTTCACTTATAAAGAGTATTTTTATATTTTATATGTATTTATATGATAGATATAAATAATTAATTTAAAAAATTATGAATGTGAAAAGTCATTTTTAGTAAAATCGATGATTACTTGCAATTTAACGTATTTTCTATTTTTTTGGATGAGTATAATTGAATATAAATATAAGGTGCAATTTAAAATAATGTATCAAGTGTGAAATAAATATATTGTACCATAGATGATGAAGATAACGATTTCAATAGTCCTCCTCTTTTATTAAAATTATATATATCAAGTCGCTCTAATGTTTTCCCTGAATCTGCCTTACATCATAACGCTTTTCTTCAGTCCATCTCTTAAATTCTTTACACACTGATTTGTCGTGATTCTGAAAGCTCTTTAAAAAATGATGCTTGTGTCACATTTTTTGTTTGGATGAAGGTTGTGAAATTCGTTAAAATTAAAATGACAGTTAAAAAACAATTTAGTCTTCATCTTTTTTTTTCTCAATTAAATATTATTCACACTCTAAGTTCTGTTTTCGAAAATCTTTTTTTTCTCCACAACCTCAAAGTACATCATAGAAAATAAGGTTATTTATTATGAAAAAGTTTAATGGTAAGTATCAGCAATATTTGTAAATCTTGTCTTAGTAATAAGTGGATCCTCAGATTAATTCCATTGATCAGGAATAGTGGTTAGTATTTGCAAAGTCCCACAAATTTAGGCTCTTTTCTTGCATTTTACATTCTGATCAAAGTAAATCAAAAGCATTTAGTATCATAATATGCAGATTAAAAAAAAAATCCATCGGAAATGTTTGCCCTCAAAAAATATTATATATAATCGAGCAAAGCGTGCCTGGCATTTCTGTTAAGCAGATAAATCATAAAGACATGATTTTATCGATGATATAAAACATAAGAGATTATTTTTTTGTTCCATGCATGTTTGATGAATGTGGAGATGCTTGAATTATGTAATTGTTTATAAGAACATTTACCATCCTCGGCTACTTATTTATGCAAAAAAAATTTTATTTTACAGTATTTCTTTTATGAAAGCGTATCCTATTAATTGTTTCATTAATTTTTCACGTTTAAGTTTTAAGTATTCGATTTTTAACCTAATAGAGACTGTCGTCTGCAGTGAGTAGAAATAGACGAGTCAGGTCAGACGGTGATTATTCGACAGTGACCTAACCTTATCTGTATTTGAATCCTGTAAATTTTCAATTTGCAAGTAGGAACTATATATAGCAGTTTTCGTCACAAATGTGCATCTCTCCAGGGCGGTCCCTGGGCCCGAGGGCACTTGCAAAGCAACGCCCGAGGGACCGTTGGGACCCCCTTGGTCGGATGCACATGAGTGGCGAACGCTATTTTTCCTACTGAAGGAAAAACACCAGCCTCTAAAAAATGCCTAAAGTAGGAAAAAACAATTAATTTATTGCGATACACTTACACAACATTGCATTGTTATCGATAGTTGGAATTTCTGCGTGATAGACAATTTTTTTAACTAAAATAGAAGTAGGTTCAAAATCAATTACAAAACTCCACTCATCTTACCAGTCTCACCACGGATAGATAAACAGACACAAAGTCAATAAAAAAATGCATTACACCATACTTGCATGATGAAGGCATAATAGAAGTTCCAATTTTTCCAACTATCAGTATTTACAACCAAATGCAGCCGACACGATACACACCAGTCTTAATTTCCGGGAACGCATGCAGAATACCAGAGATATATTGCTCGCGACACCGGACGTTCGTTAGGGAGGAGCCCCGAAGATCGATATGGCTCGAGACACGGCCGCGCCCCCCCTCCCCCCGTGGCCGCCGGCGAGGGGGGGGGGGGGGGGGGGGGGGGGGGGGGGGGTGGTTGTAAATAAACGCCCGTGGCCAGTAGGGCTTGCGGGCTTCGGAGTTTGTGTATACTCTTCTCCTCGGTCGACTTGGGTGCATACATCCGCCGACAGGTCATAGGGTGCATGCTTACGGCTTTTGGATAAGTGATGTTTGTTAAAAAATAATTTTTTTTGCACGGTATGATTTAAGGGTGAAGAAATGACACTTACATTTTTTTAAATGCAATAGATTTGTTCACAGACTTTTCGTTAACTTTACTGGCCAACGTTCCTATTAAGGTATGATATAACTTCTTTTTTTTTTCTTTTAGATCCAAGGAAAATTGAAAATACTTTGGCTGCATCAACCATGCAATTTTATAAGGGACACAATATTTACATAAAAATATTAATTTTCATTGAAAGTTGTGTCAGTCTTATCATATTTTACTCGATAATATTATTTAGTTTGTTGCACTTGTTCATTTATCACTTGGAAAATAAAGATTCTACAAATTCATCTAATCCTCTAGAATAACTGTAACCCTTTTCAAAACGTACCTCAAGCTAATTTTCATTCAAATTAGCTAGTGACGCATAACACAGCAAACTTCATCCATTATAACGCCTCACTAGGCTATTATCACTACCTATATGTACCAGAGAAAGGTCCGAGGATCTGTAGACAGGAGACTTTGGTCAACAGCAGGCGTCACCATTAGATGCTTGCCGGCTATTGTGTGTCGAACTCGGGGCCTTTGTGCCGTGGTTGTATATTACATAGGAAGCAGTAACGCGCTTAACGAATAAGACGTTTGGCACACTGGAGCTTTAAGCTGTGTAGGTGTGTACGCCCGAGAATGACGACGACGACGCGACGTCGACGGTGACGGTGATGGAGACGCGAGAATAATGGATGAAAGTGAGACGAGGTGGCCGAGAAGGACTATGCGCCCGAACTTTGCTCTCTCTTCTGATGACGGTGCCTCAAAGTTTCAGGAGCGGCAATCTATCTTGCATGTACGTTTTTTTAGCTTCGTTTTTTATTCATTTATAAAAGTTTGATACAATTCAAGCTTTATCGATAAATCATTAGAAAGAAAAGTCGTGCCCAGTCCGAAAAATCACTATTATTAACTTGTATTTTTTAATGCTCAAATGACTTCTCACGTCTTGTAACACGATTTAAAAATGTTTGGTTGTATGTGTGTTTATTATAAAAAATTATTTTTGATGTGATATAAATTTTTAATGAATCCGTTTTGAATCATGCATGTACTGTTAATTTTTCGTCCAAATATTGTAAGAATGAATACCCGTAGCATTTTAGTACTACATATTAGTGAAGTGTCAATGGTTTCTTTGCATGTATATTTTTCTTATACTCAAATGGTATTGATGATTATTTCTCCAAAGCATCATCTTAATTGTAACGTTTAATTTTTTTATTATATCAATATCCACGATTTTTTTTAAAAACCTGTAACATTATTTTAAAATATTTTAACTTTGATGTTATTTTTTGTGACCTTGAAGAATATTATAAAATTCATTTAATTTCAAAATGTATATTTTCACGAAAATATATTTTTATCTTGCATACTGTATTACATAATGTATAATATGTTTTATATACAACATATCTACATTGTATATATAATGTAATTCATGATGCATAAAATCTTTTTATTATTTTGTATATATATTACATAGGTAATTATTTAGTATTATTCATTCGTAAATAAGTACGTAATAATGTATATTGTAAATAGATACGTAAATGTCTTCGTAATATACTTCAACTTGCTTTAAATTTTCAGTTTAGTAAGATCAGTTGCTCTGGAAACAGCAAAATCAAATTATATGAATTTCTTTTGATTGTTGAAAATTTTGACAACCTGTTACAGTTCCTACTAGATCGCAATATCATACGTGAAGAAATTATTTGTAGTAAATGTAGATCAACACTTCAAATAAACCGTAATACTTTACAGTTCAAATGTTATAAAATACTGCAGTCAGTGCGAAAACAAAAACGTCGACAAGTACAGTGTCAATATAATTTGAGTGCTCGTGCAGGAACATGGTTTGGGAATATGAAAATCGA
>JAPYYV010006813.1:0-13958 GCA_030522625.1 Copidosoma aretas | reverse complement strand
TTTTAGATTTTTTTAAGATAATTCTTCTCAATTTAAACTTTCGATAATGATTTAAGATAACGTTTTTTACTAAATGCATCGACTTCTTGACAATATTTTCGAGTATGTTTCCAGGGAGATAACAAAAGCTTACGAGACTGATTTAAAGTGTACTTTTCTCCAATATTTTTTTTACTAACTGCGCAAGCAACGCGCGCGTTTGCAGAGGCGGATTTCCCATAAAATCTTGACTTTGGAGCTTTACTTACAATACTAGCATTGAAGCTCTCATTACCATTACTGGATGAATCTAAAACGAACTGGTAACTTTTACTCGCCAGTTTATCGAAAATGTTTGTTAATGCCGCAAATAAATGTTGATCTTTTAATTCAGCACCAATATTACTGTGCTTATAGTTGTGTGGATCTCGCTTATAACTACACCAATTCTCACATTCATCATGTAACTCAAAAACATGATTGGTAATATTTCTAATACCTTTGGCCATACTTTCGCTGTCCCCTACATTTTGCGGCACACAATAATTAAAACATCTTTTTAAATACTGGATGACTGGGCTAGTTAGTTCTTTATACGTCTTATTTATTTTATACAGCTCGTTTACAAGCCCCTTCGACGTGTGATTTTTGTCTGATTATTTGGCGACTTCATGGTCACTAGCTTCCCTTACAGCACAGATCGAGCTGCTATGATTATCAGCTATTAATATTCCTACTTAAAAATTGCACGCATTGAGTACCGGGTTTTTTTTCGTTAGTTGAACAACTGCATGCGGTTCCATCGCTTTGGCACTACCGACAAAATTTAAACAACAATCATGATCTGCCGGTGGGTGCCCAATATCACACTTTGAACACTTACGATTTAGTGTTATGTAAGCAATCACTTTTTTAGTAAAGTATCCGATTAAAGCTCCAGTTCCCGACAAGCTATCATAACTTCTTCCCGTACCACGGGTAAACCAGCCCATGTCGAAAGAAGCTGCAACGCGAACTACGTTGTCTTTTTGAATATTCTTCTTTTCAATATTCTCTTCACTCACTCCAGGAAATATAAAATCATGATGTAGGTGGGAGGGCCTATGAAATAGGAAAAAAAGGAAACAGTATGGTTAGTAAATGAATGCGGAAAGAAAATGTACACATGATGAAAGTTCACTATTAATTATTGGCAATACATAAGTTACAAGAAAAGTATTTTCTTATTCACGCTTTTATTTTACTACTGTATATTCTTTTATGCATACACTGAAGAAGTTTGCGTGCATATATTTGGAACTTATCATAAGGAAACTAGTATAAAAGTTCAATTTAAAAAGTACAATCAACAATAACAATAACAGTCGAATAATCACAATGTGTAGAGTTTAAAAATTTGTAAAATAAGAATCCATCGTAAAAAAAAATCGAAATCACTAAGTTACCTAATTAGTTTTTAAATTCATTCCATTAAAAACAAATCCACTACAGTTTCATATTACTCCTACTTAAAAAAATACAGTAAACTTACATTAACTTTAAATTTTTATGTGCATGTCTTATAGTCAGACATCTTTCTTCTTCAGCAGCAGACATAGAAGTTTCATGAGCAATATCTCCAACATTTTTAATTATTTCCTTCTCGTAAGTTTTGTACGTACTCCAATAAAGTTGAGGAATATTCATGGCAGACAGTAATTTATTTGTGTGGGTGTTCCCCATTCCACCATTTAAAGTCCCTGCAAGAATGATTGTAATAAATAAATATGTACATACGCATTCAATTTATGGCATAAAATTTTAATACATGCCTATCACAGCCTTAATATTGCAATCAAAATAACTTTGATTATTTGGTCCTTCATGATGTTTATCTGTGGATACACCAGTAATTTTGTCACATTGCATGCATTGTACATAAAAGATTGAAGCTAGTCCACGACGCTTTTCCGCTTTTACATTTTGCCATGAAAGTGTTGCCTTGAAATCAATGCCAATGAGTTGTTGCCCAAGAGTTTTTATGTGCACAATTCGACGGCCCCCAACTTGCATAAAATCAGTAGCTTCGCTGTTGCTTTCCGGTTGTTTGTTTACTTCTGGAGTTTTCAGGTTAGGAGACTCAAATCTCCCACCGTCACCGCGCAATGATTTTGATAAGGCATTCTGTTGCAGTCTCCGATTATAAACATCTTCACTCACTCTTTTTCCTTTCCAGAAGTACTTCTTTTCTTTCTCTTTGCTTTATGGCTCTGGTTCTGTATTTCTTAAGTTTCTGTTCCTACTTATACACGGGCTGCACGGGCAGACAGAGAACGTCCACCTATATATATATAACACTTGAGGCAAGTGCATCAGACGTTGCCAAATCTTGTGAACAACCACGAGAGTCAAATGAAAAACTGTATGCTGCTCTCGCCTGAGTCCGTCAGTATCGCTAGTACTACCTTAAGTGATCGACCCTCGAAATATGTGGTATTACAGCAGCTCTAGCAGACGATTTACGCTGAAACAGTAGATCATAATGCTGTTTCGGTATTGCAGCGAATTACTAGGGTCAGTTCTGCTAACTTAGCATTGGTGTGTACCGTTAAAACGATACAAGTTTTTTTTCAGAGTATCGTTGCCTAATTATTATTCAAGTAAATACCCTGTTCTGAGTTTTGTATGATAAATGCATAGTTACTAAAGTCACATATAGCAATGTATTAATTTTTTATTAAATTTTCTTTTTTATCATGTTAATATTCTGTTTGTTTTTACTAAAAAAATGATGTAGCAATAATTTATTCAAGCCATTACTCAGAATTTGTTAAAACTCATCTACCATCGATATTAAAGTTTGTAATTTAGTCAACGCTGTTTGCACCAAAGTTGCTAAGACCCGCCTAACGTAAAAGTCAAAATCTCATGAATAATATTATTAGAATCGTACTTCATAAATTAATTTTGCTTCCTTATAGAGGAAGCTTTGTACAGGTAAAAACAATTTGTTTCTAGAGATACGTTAAAAATGTCTTATATAGTGCCTTAAATGATCAAATACCACTTTTAGAGAAAGTCTGTGTGTGTGTGTGTGTGTGTACGCGTGCGCGCGCATCTAACCAGTCATATCTTAGGAACCCAACCGTAGATTTAAATGATTCTGGGCTTAAAATTTTTTTTAAACTTTTTTATGGTGGTTCGGCAAAAAAAATTGAGTTCTGTACCTTAATCAGGTTTTTATAACGATTTTCATGGTCCAAAGACAGGTTTTTCACTTCTTTAAGGGTAAAAAAAATTTAATTTGAATTTCTAAATACTAAAATCCGATAGAGCTTCAAATAGCTCTATTTTTCATATCAAATCATTTTTATAAAATATTTTGCAAATTTTTTATTAAAGAAATACTGAGATTTCTATGGAAAATCACTCATATCTTAGAAACCTTTCGACTGATTTCGATGTTTCAAGGCTTGAAATAATTATTTTTACATCCTTGTATTAATTAAGAAAAAGAAATTAAATTTATACCTTATTAAGGTTGTTATAACGATTTTTTATGTCCAAAAAGGGGATTCTTGCTACTTTTGGGGTACAAAAATTCAAAATCGATTGCTTCAATAGTCTTATCTTATTGAGCATTAAAACAGCTTTATTTCAAACTAAAAAAATTTTTTTTACAGTATCTGGTTTTTTTTTATTAAAGAAAATCTACAATTTCTTTTCTTGAATCAGTCATATCTCTGAAACCCTCTAAATGATTTTAATGATCTTGGGCTCAAAATTTTTCTTTTGATATCCTTATATACAAAAAGATTCGACTATTCATACCCCATCAAGGTTGTTGTGTAATTTTCAATGCTGAAAAAACCGATTTTGCTGTTTTTGGAGTGAAAAAATTCAAATTTGATTTCATCAATAGTTATGTTGTACAGATAATTAAATAAGTTTAAATGTTTTATTAATATTTTAGCTACAACGTAGTTATCTCACGCATATCAAATTCAGTAATAAGTGCTAATTATTTATTCAATTGTTTTTCATTCAAAAAAGTTTTAACGATATTTTTTGTACGGGTATTTTTATTATTTTATTTTCGTAATAATTCAATATCATAGATTATGAAAATAGCGTCTTTTCACACTTTAAATCATTCTTATATTTTATTATCTTTTTTTTTAAGTTAAATAATTGCAGAAGAATGTTGTTGAAGAAGCTTTGTGCTAATTTATTGGCAGCAGATTTTTCATTTTCTAACACGTTACCATTTTTTTAAATTGTAATATTGCTTTATTTACTGTAAAAAAAAATTTCTCCATCAATTAAAAATGCTTTTGAGATAGGAAATTTGACGTAGAGTATTATGGTAATATTGAAAAATATATAAGAGGGTGGGAAAATTATTAAAAATCGAATTAAACATATAATTGTTTGTAACAATATGAATTTGTTCATAATTTTTAATGACACAATTTTTTTGAAGTCCATTTGGGTTTATAATAAAAGAAAACTGCTGCCAGTCTATTGACACAAAGCTTTCTCACATGTTCTGCTCATTTTTTACACTCACTGTTTCTAATTTTGCTTTCTCATAGAAAAAGCTTTGAATCGGTAGAAAAAAATTTTCGTGGAAATACGTTAGAAATGTCTTGTATAGTGTCTTGAGTGAGAAAAAATTATTTTTAGAAAAAGTCTGTGTGTGTGTGTGTATGTGTGTGTGTGTGATCAGTCATATCTCAGGAACCCAACGGTAGATTTCAATGATTATGGGCTTAAAACTTTTCTTTTCTTATTATTATGACAGCTCGGAAAAGAAATGAAGTTTTATACCTTATCAAGGTTCTTGTAACGATTTTTATGGTCAAAAAACAGGTTTTCTACTTCTTTAATGGTTAAAAATTCAATTTTTACTTCTAAATAGTAACATATGATACAGCTTTAAAAAAACATTATTTTTCATTTTGAATAATCTTGATAAGTTATTTTGTTTATATTTTATTAAAGAAACACTAAGATTGTTATGAAAAATCACTTACATCAGAAATTCTTTTAGTGATTTAGATGATTTAGTGCTTGAAATATTTGTTATTATATCCTTGCCTTTATTAAACAAAAAAAATTCAAGTTTCATACCTTATTAAGGTTGTTTTAACATTTTTCTATGTCCAAAAAGCGGTTTCTTGCTACTTTAAGAATAAAAAAAATTTATAAGCGACTGTCTTAATAGTTGCACCCTATACAGCATAGAAACAGCTTCATTTTAAATTGAAATTTTTTTTTTTTACGTCATGTCGTTTTGTTTTATTGAAGAAAATCTACAATATTTTGTCTTGAATCAGTCATATCTCAGAAACCCTCCAAATGATTTTAATGATCTAGGGTTCAAAAGGTTTTTTTTATATCCTTGTACAGGTTTACAAGAAAATTTGACGTTTTATACCATTTCAAGGTTGTTATAACGATTTTTATTTCTAATAAAACTGTTTTTGCTGTTTTTGGAGTGAAAAAATTTAAATTTGATTTCATCAATAGTTACATTATATAGATGATTAAATAGCTTCGTATAATTCAATAATATTTTAACTACAAGATGGTTATATCACGTACATCGTTTTCAGTAATAAGTTCCAGTTATTTATTCAATTGATTTCAATTAAAAAAAATTTTAACAATATTTTTTGTACTGTTTAAGTAAAAATTATGTTATTTTCGAAATAATTCCATATCGCAGATTACGAAATAGCTTGTTTTTACATTTTAAATCAAGCTAGTATTTTATTTTATTTATTTTTAGTTAAATTATTGCAAAAGTATGTTATTGAGAAAGCTTTGTGCTAATTTATTGGTAGCGGTTTTATTTTTCTAATAAATAATGTTATTTTTTAGGAAATTTCATGATCTTCACGATTTTCTACCACAAAATATTCTAAGACAACGTTTAGTTGCAAAAAAATTAATTTTTCAGAAAATCGATTAAATAAAAAAAGGAATGTTTTTTTGTGAAAAAATCACATTTTTGAAAAAATCGATGTATCTTAATTGATAAAATCGGAAATGAAAAGACTAGAATTAACATTTGTTATTTAACGGGGATAAGTATCTAAAAAAAAAGAAAATAAGATTGAAAATATTATGAAGAATCCAACCAAAAAGTGTTGACAGGTTCTGAAATATGGTCCATATTTTTTTCTGTTCACATGTGTTATAAAAATTTGGCAAATATGAGAGAATAACGGTTGTATTATGAAATTATTTTGAGGATATCACAGTATTCACAAATAAACAGCTATGATATGAATAGGACAAAAGGGTTACCAAAGTCCAAGTTACCGAAGGATATCACAGCATGCACAAACGAACTGCTTTCATAGGAAAAGGACAAAAAGGGTTACCAATTTCCAAGTTACTGGAGTGTATTAATTTTTTATATTATTATTGTAATAAAGAAAGATAATCATTTTTTTTTTTTTATTAAATTGATGTGAAAGAAATGGACCAATCAAATTAAGACATTCATTATACATATATATATATATATATATATTTATTTATGGCGTTCCTTATAAAAAATGTTACACAAATTATCTAATTATGAAACATATTTCATTATTATTAGAAGAGAGACTTCTGAGATCATAAAAATCGGTCAAGACATCAGAAGGTGTGACTGATTATATACATTCCCCATTCACACCGACACACACCCACATACTAAATTTTTTAATTTTATCCTTATATGTTTCTTGGTATAATATTCAATGATCTTACAGAATTCCTATCGTAAAATATCACAAAATAACAATAAATAGCTTTAAAATCAAATTTTAAAAAAAAAATATTTTTAAAAAATCGATCAAATTTAAAAAAAATATACAGCACAACACAAATTTTTTTTCAGCGGTAATAGGAATCCAAAAACATGAAAAGCCCTGTTGGATCAAAATTGGTCGAGGTAGTTTTCGGATACCCATAATTACACACACACACACACACACACACACACACACACACACACACACACACACACACACACACACACACACACACACACACGCGCGCGCGCGCGCGCGCGCGCGGATATTTTCCAACTATAGTGTATTCCGATTCTAAACTTCATAAAACGTATCTATAACATGTTTTTTTGACATGTAACTTTTTGTCCATAACAAAGCTTCTTGTACAAAGAAGCCAAATGAATTTTTAAGCTAAAACAAAACCGAAGTTATGGATTTTTGAAAGTAAGTCTTCCAGCCAAAAATCACAAAATTCTCAAAATTTAGATTTGATCGATTTAAAAAAATAATTATTATTTTTCAACACGCATCTCTTTTTTTCGATATAGAACCCGTACAAATTTTTTGGCTCCTAATACATGTATCCCAGCTGTTTAGTTATTCATCGAGATGCTGCAGACCATGCATTTATATTATATTATATTATATGAAATAATATTACCCTTTTGTTACCAAATTTTCTTTGTACCGTTGTACTAACCTTCAGGGAGTTTACCCTCTGGTGCCTAACCTTCTTTTCGCTGTGTGCAAAAGAGATGCATGGTCACGATGCTACAGCTTGCCGTTGGCAGCCTGATAATTAGCGGTCTGCTTTCACAAATAGAATAATTGCATTTATTTCTTTATCATTGATGCCTTGAACCATAAATAAGTAAATGACCGATTGAGCCGTAATCGTTAGATGTTTTATCATTCAGATCGAAATATATTATCAACCAAATCTTTACGTGAATCGTTGAGGTATTGCCAGTTATATATCTAGAAACTACTGATACTTATAAGTCACCACGCTGAAAATCAATGTATAAAAATATGATTATCTCCCTTTCTAAGCCATGTAGGTACATGAAATAGAAACTGGAGGTTTTGTATACATTGATTCATCTTTGTGTAAAGTCTCATAAACATCTTGACTTGAAGTTTCGAACTTTCTTAACTTTTCAAAAAATAGAAGAAATAGTTAGGAGAATTATTTAGTACCACGAACTTAGTATTAATCTTAATAAAGCAGTTATTTAGAGATCGAAAAGTTTCATGCAAGTTCAATTAACGGCTAAGACTAAATTCTTTATGTGGGAAAGCTAAAATTGTTGATGAAAATGAATGATTGACTCAAAAAGCTCCAGCAACATAGAGATACAAAGCTTTAAGAAAAGTGTTTGCCAATAGGAAAAAGGGACTTTTTAGTTAGTATCTAGTAACGTCTGTAACACAATTATATTAATATAATTTCTAAAACATTAACGTATGCTTTGTATAGTATGTAAGATTAAGAAATTCAGTAATAAAACACGAATAATTTGACTTAATAATTTTTACAGTAAGTACTCATTAGAGATCGCACTGTGTCAGTAAGTAATCGATCTCTATAACTGATGTGACTGTAAGTATTGATTGGAACCTCCACAGCTGTTCTTACATCTATGAATTTACTGTATACTATCGTCTACCAAGGTACTAATTTTTATGAAATGCAACGAGCCTTTTGACGTCGTAAGCTGTGAAACTTAACTAAAATGAGAGGTGGGAGGGCATGCTGTTTATTGCCTAAGCCATTCCAACCCACCCAATTTAGTTCGATTCACTGAGAACTTGAAGTGACTTTCAGTAATACTGAACGCTTGTCCTATACATCCGACGGGGAACACAACCAACGCGTGCGCAGCTGCCACCCCCTGGAGCATGGTGCCGGTGCTGGTGCTAGCCTCCAGTACCACCCCTCTGTGGATATTTAACGTGTTCTACTCTGTGATCTCAGTGTATGCAGGGAACTCGAGCAAGTTGGGTACCGCCAGAGATAGCCACAGTTTCTTGCTCCATGAAACGCCAACTATGAGACGTTACGGGTGTGCCATGCGAGTTGGCGTCACTCATGCCTCACTGAATAAGTACACTGAACAGCTTAATTGGTTTTTGGTGTGATACAGATGCTATAAGCCGGCCTAACAATACTAAAGCAACAGCAGCTCTCAAGGCAAGTGTTTCAGCGGGTATGATCAGTAGATAGTTGGGGTGTAAATTAGCTTTGATTTTAGACGAGATTTGGATACAGGAAGACAGACAAGTGCTTGTTTGGCAATGATAGCTGCCGGCGATCGGCAGTTTTAGTACAGCCGGCTCGCCGAATTCTTGAGTGATTCATAAGTTTAAGTGCAGAGCTGCGTCATAAGTGATGTGAAATTAAAAGGTTTAGCTCATGCTGTAGGATTAGTAGCTAGATTACTATCTACACCTGGCAGCCGGCAGTTTTCTGACCAAGTCAGAGACCGAAAAAGATGAGCCGACGAGGGAGCGTGGCAAACATGGTTTTTCGATCGCTGCTTGTGTGCACAGTCGGTTTTTTTGCTGTTATTCAGGGTAAAAAATTTATCTGAAATTTCTTTCGTTTTGATTTTGTCCCAAAAATATGATATCTTTATTAACTTTCATCCCACAGCATTGGTTGGAATAATTATTTTAATTACTAAAACTGCCCAACTGCTCATAAATCGTTTGAAAAGTAGATTATAAGGTTCAAGGACACAATTAAAGTATTATTTTTGCTTGTCAAACTTTTAAGGAAAGAGATCCATTATCCTTACATGGAAGGTGTAATACAGAAGTAATTACTTATAACTATTTTAAACTGTTTCTTATTATTGAAACGAACTCATTATTATCATCAAGGGACAAGGGACATGTTAAAATCTTAATGTGAGAAAGTTCTGAAGGATCAATGATAAAAATTAAATGATATTTGGTTTTATTCACCATGAGAAAAATTTATAAATTGCAATTTGGGTAAAACACAAAATGTATATGAATTTAAAAATGGCAGTGTGTTTTGATTAGTTGATAACTGCTTCTTCTGCAAGCCCCCTCAACTTTTACTGCTTGTGCAGGATAAACTAATGATTTTTTCCAGAATATTAATTATTCAAATCGTGTATTTTTACTGTAGTTAGTTCGAAAATTGACAAATCACAGAAGGGTCCTATACTTTAAGTATCACTACCAAATTTTGCTGAAATTTTTGGTTAATATGTAGCAATGATTGCTAGTGCTGTTTTAGGAAAAAGTCTGCATTATGGGGATGGCGACTGACGACTTTTGACCGATGAGATGGCACCAGGGAGGAGAGACTTCAGCCAATCAGAGCGCTCAAAATATCGATATCTATAGGTATACATTAATGTAAACCGGGGGCTCTCCTCCCTGGCTCCATCTGAGCTGACCTCGCTAGGTCGCCATCCCCATAGGCTAATCGTGTATAGAACAGTAGTAGTAATAATTTATCTCTCAACAGATTTTTTTATACACTAATATGTTACTTCCTATATCTTTAATTTAGAAGTCTTTCAAAATATCTTGGTACATATCGAACATAGAGAGCAATGCTTACTATAAAATAAAATAATTGAATGTATGTATAAGGTGGCTCATCCCTCCATTAAAACCTTACTGTAAGATAATTGGTGGAGAAACTGTCTAGACATAATGACAAAGAAGCCGGTATTATATAAAAACCGCTGCCAATAAATTAGCAAAAAGCTTCCTCAAGATATGATCTTCTGTTTATTTTCAATGAAAAAAATATGATTTAGTGTCGTATCAGGATTATTTAAAATGGTAAAACAGCTATTTTTATGATCTGAAATTGGAAATATTTCAAAATTAGATTATAATTTTTTTACCCAAATAGTACAAAAAAAATTGATTAAAACTATTTTATTACAAAAAATCGAACCAATTATTAACCCTTGTTACTAAAATTAATATTCGTAATGAAACGAAAATTTAACAAAAACATTGTTTAGTTACCGTACATGTTTCGAGTTATGATTTTTAAGAAAAGTAGTGGTACCTCAATACTACAAAAATTAGGAAATAGTGAATCAAAATAATAAGCAATTGTAAAATAATTTAATTTTTGCTTTACAAGATAGAATTATTTATTAGATTGGATCATATTTTTTTTTATCCAGAAATATCAAAAACCTGCGTTTATAGATTAATAAAATGGCTTTCAAGACCTGAATAAAGTACACGACAATATTTTTATTATTTGACTATTATAAGCATAAGAAAATTAATATTATCATCCTTAAATAATTTTAATCATTCGATGGAATCCCAAGATGTGACTAATATTTCCAAAAAAAACTAAGTGTTTTTTTATTTTAAAATGGATTATATATTCTAGCAAAATAAATAGAAATAAAGAATAAAAATATTCAAGTGCTATGTAAGATATTACTACACAGGAAAATAAAATAAAAAAAAATTTTACCTTGTTATTAGCCAAAAACTGTTTTTTCACCCTAAAAAATCATCAAAACATCTTCAGTAAGGTATGAAAATAGAATTTTTTTCGAGCCCCTAATATAATAAAAAAAAAAACAGTTAACGTTTTGTATGATTAAAATCTATCGATAAACTCCTGAAATATACTTATTTATCACAAAAATTATAGAATTTCTTTAATAAAATAGAAACAACATAACACAGGAAGATAATTGAAAATCTAAAATAAATCTATTTTGATGCTTTATAGAATATAAGTATTAGGGTAATCAAATTTATATTTTTTCACCCCTTAAATAGAAAAAAAAACGTTGTCACGATCTTAATAAGGCATAAAACTTAGATTTTTTACAAGGATCTACAAAGATATAAAACTAAACATATAAAGCCCTTGGATCATTGAAATTGGTCGGAGGATTTCTGAGATATGACTAATTACTTGCACACACACACACACTCACAGACCCACGCACGCAAGCACGCACAGACACACAGACCCTCACACATACAGATATATTTTTAAATGATGTATATTCATTACAAAAACTATAAAAAGATTTCTGACATATTTTTAAGAAAATTTTTTTTTACCGATACATAGCTTTCTCTATGAAGAAACAAATAAAGCATTTTAGGTGTTGAATTTTTTTTGTTCAATTTTGTATAATGCATATTCAGATATTGTTAACTGTTCAAGCAACTTTAGTAAAGGACAGACACTTTTTGTTTTTAAAGATTGTATGATTTCTTAAAAAAATTCGTCCACGGCCATCCTGATGCATCGAAAGAAAATTTTGAGGATATACAAAATGTATGAAAAGTTGAATGCTATTGTATATATCTGTGCGTTAAAGAGGTTTAGAAGTTTTTCCGGGAGAAGTAAAAGGTTGTACGGGGCATCCCAAAGACACCGCGTAAGCAAGTTGTACAAACTGTGCCTGAAAACGTCCTCCCACTCTATTAAAGAAAATTCAGTTTGGCTCACCTTGAAACTTAGACTGGGACAGATGTCGATGTTGTACCTTTCGGGTGCTGAGAGCTATTCTAATGCTTTATCTTGTAGGAAAATGTTAGAAGAACAAATTAAAATTCTTTTCTCACGTTCATTTTTTTGTATAACAAAATGGCGACCAGTAGAAGACGCCAAAAACCAGTGTTTTGCATTTTATTCGCAACCTGAGTATTGAATTAAAAAAATTTTAACAAAATTTATATGCGTTAAAATTATCTACAAAACTGCGCGTGCAGAATTAAAATCAGTTAATAACATTTTTTGCAGAAGTACAAAAACCATCAAAAAGTGTTGTTTCTTAATTTAGACATAAGTTTTGCAATCATCATTTTTTCTTTTTCATAATTACGAAAAATGTTGTTCTTAATAGGCCGAATAAGCAGCCGAAATCTGGATTCCGTAAGATTAATAATTTCTGCAAAATTCCATTTCACAAGTAAAATAGTGTTTTCGTAAAGTTTAATTTTTTCAGATTGAGGCTGTCAGATTTTTATTTTTTGGATAGCTACTTACTCTTTAAGAGTTGTACCAACATATGTAATTAAAAACTAAGTCTATTATTTTAAAAAAATTGCTTTAAAATAGCGTTAAAAATAGTGCATGTTTTTACCGTATAAACAATTGCAATAACTTTTCTTTTTTTGTGTTTAGGGACATTAAAACTCGATATTTATGTAGCTGAAATTTTCCCACGAATTTACCGATAAAAATCATGTTCTACAACCTTCTGGAGCAGAGATAATATTGTTTATTCAAAAAAATCCCTAGGTTACATTTTACTATAAAAATTGCTCCAATTTAAAAGTAAAATGGTTCATTCCTTCAACTATCATGACAAAAATATAATTAAGCGTTTTAAGGCCGCTAGTCACGCAACAGATCGGTTTTATTGAGTGCCATTAGTGCGGTGCGAGCTGGCCCTGGGGAGACAGTCGAGTCGCCCGCGCCATTGCACAGTGGGAAAAAAAGCCCTTTTTTTGGACAAAAATCTGCCGACAGCACATTTTTCGAGATATAGCGGTCATTTTTTTTTTTTTATTTACTTGGAAAGGACTAGGCTATACTGCCTCACTGACACTTTTTTATATACTTGTAACATAACCTCAAAAAAAATGAAGAATTGCTGTATTACGGTAATACAATACACCAGAATTATTATTTTTATACGCCATAATCAAGGTACGGTAAACGACAGGTTTTTAAGGTTCTATAGTGAAAATACAAACCTTTGCACTGGATACAACGTAACCTAACCTCAAAACTCAATAAAATTTTTTTAATTTCCATGAAAACGTACTTATATTATTCAATTACGCTTTTTATCATAGAAGCGCCTTTTCATGTATAGTCTGTAAACCTAGATCTCTTGAGACATAAGCAACGAACGTAACCAAATAAGCCATATGGACACTATACAACAAGGTTTTTTATAAGCTGACTTCATAAGCTGTGTATTACAGCTACAAATCTTCTCTACATTATGGCGTATAAAAAAAATAATTCTGGTATATTGTATTACCGAGATACAGCAATTCTTAATTTTTTTTTTTGGTTATGTTACAAGTATATAAGAAAGTAGCAGTAAGGTAGTATAGCCTGGTCCTCTCCGAGTAATTTAAAAAAAAAAATGACCGTGATATCTCAAAAAATGTGCTCTCGGCAGCTTTTTGTCCAAAAAAAGTTCTTTTGTT
>JAPYYV010006812.1:0-13958 GCA_030522625.1 Copidosoma aretas | reverse complement strand
GATGTAACGAAGCGGCGCCTCTCCCCCGCGTGGTACGATATATGCTACGCGCACAAACACACGCGAGGGAGAAGACGTGGAGAGCAGCACCCGCGTATACATACGATGCCCGCACTCGTGCACACGAGGGGGAGTGCGCGGAGGGCCGTTCCATTGTCTGCACGCATGATGCTCTCGCGCTTTTTCTCACGTGCGCCGCGCTCTCTGCAGTACATATATATATACGTACCATTGTGTGTGCGTGATACCATATTTATGTACATGCACAGTGTTACGCTGGTTCATGGGTGTCTACATCAGCGATGTTCGCGATGCGTTTTCGTGGGAACGCGCGCGCGCGCGCCTTCATTAGGATGGTCTCGGCTTTTCGCGCGCGCGCGCACCGTAGAGCCGGGGGAGAGCGCGAGCAATCTGTACTGTGCGGAACTTGATTGCAGTTTCGGTTGCGCGCCGGTGCGGCTGCCTTCGCGGATGCTCGGGGTCGAAGAAAAAAGAGATGGGGGTCCCAAAGATCGCATGAATATCACGGTCCGTCCGATGTCCATTCGCGCGCGCGTAAATTATGTAAAAGAGTCAAGCCGGCGTGATCCGACGCGGCTGATCGTGGCTGGCTTCGGTAGAAAGTCGAGAGACCGCATATCCCAAATTTCACGTTGAAGCTGTCAATGTCTCCAAACGCAACGCAATGGGCAAACGAACCCGAGCGGGATCGACCGACGCGCGTTTTACGCAATTCTGCTGCGTTTACGTTTCAGTCGCGGGGGGACACTCTCGAAAGCCCCGGATCGTGTACACACGTAGGAAAAACAAAAACACCCAAGTCACTCGAGCCGCGATGCAAAACCCATGCAGTGTATAAATGTATCGTAATTGAAACGAGGAGCGGCCCGCCGCAATAATCTCTCTCTCTCTCTCTCTCTCTATTTCGCTATACATCGCGCGCGCGCCTTTCCCCCGCGTGTGCGCATTATTGGCTCACGTATAAAATACGGCCCCGCGGTCAGCTGCACCAGCTGAGTTTATACCAAACCCATGCATGGATGCTCGTGCTTGACGTATTATTTCCTGCCTTTATTTCTCCTCCGTTGCAACTGCAATGTACGCTCTACGGGCTTCTTTCTATGCCTAATACCTATATAATGCGTCCATCGAAGCGTCTTCAAGGATAATGTATAAAACACCGGGCAGAGGAAAGGCTAATTCGCGCTCGTTTGGAGGAAATCGATACGTCTCTCGATACATCACGCACGTCGTACGGACCCGCGATCAAGCGGCTGAACCGGAGCAGGGTGATGTCCCGTCACGCGTCGATTTGCATACCTTTTCCTCTTCTGGACCATTTCGATCCGGCCGTGTTTATCGAGACGCAACAACGTACTCACACACCTGACTCTGCTGTATACCTGGCGCGCGCTGAACGCACACCTCGGCCCGGGAAACCCTGCCTTTGATGAATATCTCTCCAGAGTTTGCTCATCCATATTTTCCACGAACTCTGCTCGACGAACGGAGCCGGTGGTTGAGGGGGAGAAAAAAAAAAAAAAAAAAAAAAAAGCTGCGACGCGCCGCTCTCGGTTATTGAAAGTGCAAAGATTGTAAAATATCATGAGCCCATTTATCGAGCGGTCAAACGTGGGGGCCGCCACTCATATCACCGCGCCCGTCAATTAGCACCTGTGCGTCGCGATACATCGCGCGAGTCCCACGGCGATCGCGATTATTATCATAAATGTAACGTGTACGATGAGCAAAGTTAGGGACGAACCTGATCCTTGGCGAACTGAAACCAGGTGTCGATGATGGCGGGCAGACGCGAGTGGTGGTAGTGCCTGGTGGTCTTGACGCTGATGAACAGGTCCTCGAGGCTCGTCGAGAAGGGAGCCGCGGTCGCCTGCGGGGACGGGGTCACCGCCGTAGCCGTGCCACCGGCGTTGCTGATGCCGCTGGTGGCCGAGCGCGCGCCCGTCCTGGCGAACCGGGCCGGTATCGGTATCTCCAGCGACGCGTCGACGACGCCCGGCTCCTCGCCGCTGCTCGCCTCGTCCGCCCACTGCGGGATAATGCATGTACTTATTGTATTGCGTCGCAGAGAGCGCTCGGATGAGAAAATTATATATACTTGTTGTATGTTCGTAATATATGTATATGTATACACAGGTGCGAGTCCGCGACGTCCGCGTTCGCTCCTCTGCGTGTACATTATATCCTTGCCGGCCGCGAAATAAGGAGATAAGGGGAGCTCGGCTCCGTCGCGGATTTATTACCAATTTTAGTTCGTGCCGATGGCTTTTCTCGAGACTATTGCTTTTGATAACCCGATCGAGTATCGTCGGTTTATAACTCAACAAAACAACAACCCGATACCTTAGTTCTAACCTTGAAAGCTTGTTGTAGAGTCGAGAGAAAACATGAGATGGAAAAAAGCTTCGACTTTTTTTCTGCACTACGATGAGCAACCACCTCCTTCTCCCATTTGAAAATCCACGCCGCCAGTGTACGAAACGCGCTGTTATTTTGTACTGGCGACTTGTATACAAGTGTATAATAAGCAATGAACAATATTAACTGCACCATCATGCACCCACCTGTCTGGGAGCAACGGCCTGGTAGAGGAGCACGGTGGCGTAGGCGGTCGCCAGTATCAGGGCCACCGCCTGGAACAGCCGCCTGGCGGGCACCAGGCCCCTCGGCATCGCGGCCGCCGCGGCCCCGAGCTGCGGCAGCTCCTCCTCGACGAGGCTGCGCCCGAGATCGTCGTCGCGCTTATTTTTCCCCCCGCAGGCGCCCACAGCGAGCACCACCGGCCGCCAGTCTCCCGCCGGGCTGCCGCCGCTGCCGCAGCACGAGCTCATCGGTGCGACGAGCGGGCCGGCCTACCCTCGGGCTCGAGGTGGCCGGCGGCATGCGCTTCTCCGCGTTGTTCCGACTGTACTCTCTGCACGCACCAACCGCACCCGCGAACACCACCCCCCGCGACGCACTCGTAACTATAACTGCGGTTCGTTGTTTGCTGCACGAAAGCGGTTCGCGCGCGGCAAGCGTTCGAGAGTCGTTCGATTTGGTGACGGTTGTCCGTTTTGAACGAGCGAGAACTGCTCGATGCAAATGACGCGCGCGCGCTCCGTTCTTGATCGCTGGGGACGAGTCCTTAATCGTGCTCTCCTTCGATCCTCGAGGATGCACCACCGCACCGGATCGGCGCTGTCCCTGTACGGGAGAACAACAGCGACAACTCAACTGTCACTGCGGCTCCGAAAAAACAACCGCGGATCGTCCGCCCGAAAGAACACAGTCAAAACACCGGACCGCGTGCATGCGCTCGTATACGCGAAACGGGCAGCATGCGAGGCACGACGCAATAATGTCACCGGTAAGTACTGTATAAAAGTACGCACGAGCTCGGGAGCGCAGAGCGGTCGCGCCGTGCGGACGGACGACCACCGACTGGTGCGCGGGGCGCTCGGTGTAAGTAAGGACTGTGCTGCCACCGCCGTCGGGCCTAACTCTCTCTCTCTCCGCTGCTGCTGCGCTGATGCATATTATAAGTGAGGGTAGGGCGAGGGGTCGGGGGAAGAAGGGGTAGATATAAGAGAGATAACGTCGGGCGCGTGCGCCTCGACGCCGCCGGCGAATCTTCACGGGTGATGGGTGCAGTGTATGGGTGGAAAAGAGAGGCGCAGGTGAACGATGAAGAGAGAGAGAGAGAGCAGAATTTAACAGTGCATGATGCGGATATGGGCGAGGAGATCGGTAGGCATCGGTACGGGGGTGCGCCCGTTGTATACACCTACGCGTGCTTTTCTCCCGCGACTGTTTCTCATTTTTGCTCGATCTCGCGCCTCCTCCTCCTCCACCGCAGCGGTGCAATGCATACATGAACTTGATAGTTATATACATTTTCGTACATGGAGAGAGGCGTAAGTCCCCGCGGGCCTCGCGGACGGAACAATGGCCATCCTCGCCGAGCGGAGCCCTTGTGCGTGCGTGCGGGCTTTGGTATCGGTCGTGCAGGGTTTTGCGGTGTAAGTCCTTGTGCGGGGAGGGAGATCGGTAGGTGTGTCCGTGAATATTTTTTTTTTCCGAGTTTTCGAAAATTACGCCTTTTACATTTTTTTGGGGTTTCTGTTGCGCGACGAAGATACGGGGGGTTCTTAAATTACCGAGTTCTTCCGTTACTGTTTTGCGCGCTGCATCGATCGGTGAAATTGATTATTCAGTTTACGTTTTCATCCCGTCAATCCTCGAGATTCTGAATGTTTCATCTAAAATTCCAAGTGATCCAATTTTATCTTACCATAAATAATTCGCGATTGCTTTATAATGCATCACACACGAATGGCGTCGTTAAAATACCAGTATCGAAGACAAGGCTATTAATACATTTCTCATAACTCGTTAATGAAATATTTGAACCTTTGCTGGTGGATCAGATTTATGCTAAAAATGAAAAGTGATCGGAGAAATGTTGTACTTACAAAGTGTAGAGACTGTATCTCGTAAACTGCATTTTTAATTTTAAAAACAACTTGTGCAAAACTAATGGTTAATTAAATTAAGTTGTGTCACTATGAGCACACGCTGCTGCAACTGAGCAGCAGAGTAGAACTGTCGAATTATATCTGTCGCTTCACGTAAATCTAATTATGGAAATGTCCATGAAAAATAATCCATGGCACTAAATTTTTGTATTATGCTCAAATGTACTGAACAATTATATCTGAAGATGCGATTTCAAATGATTTAAACAAGTTCCCTTTTTTTTTGGACATATCGCTAAATTTTAATTAGGTTTTTGATCAATATAATAAGCGATATTTAAAAATGTTATCGAAGGATGGGAAATGGGACCAGAGAGAAATTAAAGTCCAACTTTTTTACGTTATTATTTATCATGATCATTACATATATACACTATATATGAAGTTCTAAATTCAGATTTTGAATTTCAATGAATTCGCATGATTCGATACTTATCCCATTACTACGGCTACTACTAATTTCTGTAAAAAAAATCTCTCATAGAACTCACAAAAAAGATTTAATGTTTACGTGAGCCCTAACTTAATAATATGTTCTCGTAAGTTGCAAACGGCAAGTTACTAACAAAATAAAAATCAATATTCTTTTTTACCATATTTACATAACTTATACAATTGGTAAAACGGTGGTTTCAAGTCTTTATTACGATTGACTTAAACACTAAAACAGTGTGCATGTATAAAGACGTGATGATAGCAAAAATGCTAATTGTATTTATTACTCTAATGATTCACATTTGTTTATAGTATAAGCGACTTGTAAAAAAAATTTAAATAGTTCGATTGATAACACTTACAAACTGATGTAATCTATAAAGTAAGATTTTGTAAAACCTAAAATAATTTTGTATGCAACATATTTACATATTTACATTATCCTGTATGTTTTTACTTTAACAAGTAATGCATAAACGAAATTATAAGTATGTTTTATCAAACACAAAATCACAACATAAATATAATTTATGACACTAGAGTCCTTCATTGATTTACGATTACTGACTTTTCAAGGACTGTATAATTGCCCTTTATATTTAAAAAACATTCGCTAAATAAATCGTTTATTATTAAAAAAAAAAAAAAAAAAAAAAAAAAAATAACCATCGTCAGCGCTTTGTAAAAATTATTTTTTTTCATCACTTTGACAATACTATTAAAGTTTATAGACCCATTACTATAAAAAACCTTTCACGTAACTTTCTTGCGCAATAAATAAATACTGTTGTACACTTTTATGGCAGGTCCAAGTTTCAATCCAATATGAGATACCAGATCATCTTGTGACAAAGCCATGAATGCATCGCCATCGACATTCTGTGAAAACCATATGATTAACTAAGATTTTATTTCTTTCTCGTAGTAGAATGAAATTATAGTCATGCAAGAGATTTGCCGAATCATGTACTTGAAGGTAGAAGGCAACTTACGTGCTGTCTAAAAATATGTCCAAGGTCTTTGCAGTTGGGTAAGCTCTTAACAAACTTGACAACTTCTTCACTAGACCATCTCAGTGGATTAGTCGTCTGTTTTGCAACTACCCGGTTCAGTGCACCGCTGTGCTTCGCCCACATCTGTTGTGTGTCTGGCGGAGAAGGATTGTAGCCTGGATGATATACAGACTGGTATATTTCTGTTCTAAATTGCTTCTCTGGTATATTCAAGGCATAGGATCGATTAGAGGGTATATCGTTACTTGAATTTAGAAAAGAAACATTACTGGACTCGTCTTTATTTTTCCTGCGAAATAAGGTTATTGTAAGACAAACTAATAATCATCATGATTATTTAAATAATAAGTACATAAAAACTTTAATGTTAGACGGATACACCAACCTCTTCTTTCGTTTTCTGGTGCAATCGTCGTCGTCAGACTGACCATCGCTGTTATTATGCCATTTATTTTTGAATCTATCAGTTATATACAATTTGTCATTTTTATCAGACATATAATCTTCTTCTTGTTTAATATTTTCTGTTTTTATAAGCTTCTCTTCAAATGATGGAAAGCGTTTTTCCAATCTTTCTGACTTTGTTCTTTCAACTCTTTCAAATCTATTTTTTTCTACACTGCCCTCGTCTTCGAAATCATTGACTTCATGTTTTACATTAAGTCTATCTTTTATTGATTTAGGTCTGGCTATATTTTGAGGTGAGTACGGACAGCCTGATGCTGAGTTGTGAGTTGCAAACTTGGGACCTTTAACGTGCCCGATGCCTCGACAACCAAAGGTCCCACATTCTGGACGATTGGTTAGATTGTCTTGAGCTAAAAAAATATTTATTTAGTTTGCAAAAGACGAAATATTTTTGTGCAAATCAGAATGAAATTCATTCACACAACAGTTACTAACTTATTGGAGGCTCTAATGGATGACCAGTTTTGGAGCACCATCCCATAGGATGAATATCTGGTGAGTCATCGTCGACCCAATAACCATGATTTTCAGGCCATCCATCAAATCTAATTTTCAACCTACAAACAAAGAGACGTTATGCAATAAAAATAATTTTATTAATAAATTAATTATATTTTCCAAGGACTCACATGTGATCCTTGACATCTTCGACAGTGGTTACTCGAATAAGCTGTGGCAGCCTCTTATCAACGACTTCGAGCTTCATGCCACGCTTGAATCCGCAGGGCGTTCGCTGCTTGAACGCTCTGGTTGGCGCCGCAATGGAATTGGTAGACTTTAAATACTCATCCCACGAAAATGCTTTAGCGTCTTTGTAATCTGTAAAGAAATTCAGTCACCAAATTAGTCAAACACAAAAATCTGTTGCAGATACCTTGATAAAGTATCCTGCGATTTTAATTCAAATATAAATGTGATAAGATAATTGGATAATACATACTAGGCGAGGTTATTTTTTTATTTTTGTTATCCGACTTACAATTAGGTGGTGTCAAGCTCCGACCATTATGGTGGCACCAACCAACTGGGTGTATATAAGGAGAGCTGACATCCGCCCAATAGTCGTATATATCATCCCAAGAGTCAAAGTGTACAAGTATTCTTGAATCCAAAACATCGGCTACGCTTGCCACACATACAAGCGATGAGTGCTTCCGATCTACAGCTTCGAGCTTCATGCCAACGCGAAAACCAGTCGGAACTGTCAGCTGAAAATGATAATTCAAATATATCGTTTGAAGGGACAGAGCGTCGGTGGAAAAAAAATTATGTGAAATAATTTTATATACTGTGGATTCAATCTGGCAAAAACTTACGTTTTTGTTGGAGAACAAAGACTTTGGAGCAGCTGTGGCCTTGCAAGATTTAAGATAAGCATTCCAGCTGAAGTTACTCTGAGTGTATCCTTTAGGAGGATGTAGCTGTCGACCGTTTTTTTCAGCCCAACCAACTGAGAATATATCCATACTGTCAGCATTAACCCAAAAATCAAAGTTTTCAGGATAACCATCAAAGTGGAGCCGCAAACGGTAACCAATTACTTCAGCGATTGACAAGACGCAGTAGTCTGATGGATGACTGGGATCTATGCCTTCTAATTTCATTCCCACTTTGAAGTTGTTTTTACCCTCAGGAAAAGCATCTTTGAATAATTTTGTTGGTGCTGCTTTGGCTTTGGTGAATTCAAGATACTTTAACCACGAAAATTTGTTCTTTCCAGTCAGCCAAGGATATTTTGCTTCAGATTCTTCTGGACTTTCTTCATCCATCATTGACATGTTAGTATCTTTCGTATCTTCATCAGAGATTGACTTTTCTTTCATGTGACGTTTATCAAACTTATCATCACTGTCTCTTGACTTTTCCATGCCATACTTCAACTTTGAACTAGACCCTTTAGTCTTTTCTTCTTCTTTTAAAGCTTGCTCGAGCAACTTTTTGCGTTTTTTCTTGGCGCGCATTTCTTGTCTAGTAAAGAGAAGAGCGAATTAACAGATTGCAGAATCGAAAGATCGTTGAGTTTTAATAAAACTTACTTGGACTCTTTTTCCTTTCGCATTTTTTGCTGCTTCAGTTCAATGTACTGAGCACAATCTGAACTGCAGGCAACATGAGAGTAAAAGTCAGAAATCGGTCCATGGCAACCACAGCCTTGACAGTGACAAAAAGTTTTGTCGTCTTGCGTTTGTGATTTACTTTCCTCGGCTTTTTTGTCAGTAACTATCGTTGAGGTGCCGGACTTGGAATTCTGAGTCAAGTAAACGTTTTCTTTGTCACCAAAATCTTTGTTTTTGCCTTTTTTGTCATCCTCCAAACATTGTACATATCCAAACTCATTCATACGGAACTACAGAAAATCAATATCTTTCGTTAAAAATTCTGCCTTGCAAGAATTCTCACTCACAGATTTCACATAAGATAGGGCAGTTGAAAAATTTACCTTAAGCGATGTTCCAATCAAGGTGCCGATACCATCGTCCCACTGCAAAATCTGAGAAGTTTCTCCTGCATAGGTCACATCACTCCTCTTCTGATCTCTAGCATCATCACCACTGCTCTTCCCATTGACTCTTTCGATATTCTCAATCACTTCGACTCCGTTGCGGTTCAAGCCCCTAACAACTTCGATCTTAACTTCGTCAGACATCGAGAGACGTTTCATTCTCTTGTCCTCACTGGGGACAACTTTAATCAGCGTGATATCGTCGTCGCTTTCCTTACCCTTCTTTTTGTCTTTTTCGTACTCAGACTCTGGGCTGTTTAGAACATAGTTGGACACATCCACGACGTTAGGATCTTGGTTGGTCTTGGTAAAGCTCTGCTTTCTCATGCGCTTCTCGTTGCGTAATATATTGCTAGTTGGTCTCCTTCGCTTCTCCGAGGGACTGACGATTGTTTCGTCTTTTTTGGGGATCGGAGTGATTACTGCAGAGTCCGGGTTTTCGTTGATTTTTACACCGTCAGTAGGACTACTGCCGGGTTTCGATGCGGTAAGTAAACTCATATTAGCGATCGGATGAAGCGGTGGTGGATTCGCTGTGCCGTTTGATGTTTTGGATTCACGCAAAACTGAAATAGTATAGATGAGCAACTGGGATACTTTGAAATCAAACGATATGGGAAAAGTGATTAAAATTAACACCAAAAAGTATTTCGTTTCAAGGAATACTTTGAGTTTGTTGAGAGTATAATAACTATGTAATTGTACCTGTTATTGCATTTTTTTGTTCATTGCTGATCTGCCCATTATTGAACTTTAAAGCAAAATTTGGCGATTTCAAATTTATATTTTGCTTAGATGCAGCTTGGGTACAAGGCTGACTGATACTGACTGGCAATATAAGATTAGTCATATGTTTAGGAGGTTGACTTTGCAAGCTATTCGAGGTAGTGCCTGGTGATATCTGTGAATAGACTGGAGCAAATACCACTTTTGGCTTTATGTTCTGAGCTGCACTTAGGGGTCCTGCTTCAAAAGAAAAGAGAATATTTTTTATTTCTTGCAATATTATAATCTAATAACAAACAACAAAACTATTTTTTTTACTATTCAGGAAATTTCCTATTAAAAATAAATATTTAACATTTAGAGTGCAGAAATCATTTTCTAAGTAAGGAAAATATTAAATTAGGGATAAGCTAAGGAGAATAAATAATCCATGCATTATTGGTATCGGAAGCATTACTTCAAATATTTGTATAAGTATGTTCTTACCTGCAGACAAAACTACTGAATCTTGAGGTTTAGGCTTTATAATAGTATGTAGATAAGCTACTTTTGGTTTACTTCCAGCTTGGTTTTGTTCTGGAATACCAATTGGCATTATCTGGGCATTCGAGGCATTTGACTTGCGAACTAAAATATTCTTGTCAGTCTGAGATGTAGTTGGCGAAGTTACTGGGGTGATTTGTCTACGAATGGTGAATAATTGTGCTGGGATTTGGGTTTGACTGTTCTGAGCAATACCCTGGAGCAAGATCTACAACAAAATATGAATAATAAAAATCGCAGAACATACATGATTGTGAAAATTAAAAAAAAGTTTTAGCAATGTTTAAAAATGTTTTCAGTAAATTTTTTCAATGTCAATGTTTGTCGATGAAATTTATAAAACTTTAATCTACAAATTAAAAACAAAGGTGGAATAGAAGTTTTCAACGACAAAGTATTTGAGAAGGTAGAGATGGCTGTATCTGCAAGATCAACAAAGAAAAGTATTTTCCGTGATGCCAGATCATTCCCAGATATATGAATTTGGGATATTATTAGCGTAAAAAAAATAGGCTTGGTTAATTTTTGGACGAGTTAACATTAGTTAACACAAGAAACCTGTCGACGTTTTGCGTGACGTTTTATTGAAATTTGCATAAACACGTTACATCAATAATTGATTGCACTCAAACGAATTATGATGAAGATATTTTTACATGAACATATCCGATGACACAATTAGGCAATAAAAGAACTTTTAAAGACTGTAGCAAAAAAAATTTACCAAGGTGAGGGTGAGGTGTGAGCTGTTACTATGTAAGTTATGTTTGTATGCATGTATGTATGTGTGTGGGAAGCTATATATGTATACAGCGGATACAGCCCACACAATTCAAATCACTAGAGATAACAATAGTAAAAACGAAGTTTTTCACCAAACATCGCGTTAACTTTTGAACATTTGAGTAAAAAATGCATACATCACAGCAAAATTAAAAATCTTCGCACGAAGAACGAACGCACAATTCGTATGAAAAAAGTTACCATGGCTCTATGAAAAACTATTTGTAAAACACTCGCGTGAGTATAATATTTCCTCTTCTATCCAACATGCACATAATTTTTTCGGTAAAACCTTATTTTTGTAAATTGCACAGCAAACAGAACTTGAATACTTATTAAAATTATATAACGTTGCAAGTACTTGAGCGCAAAATATTATTCAACGCTTCACTCGTGCGACACTCCGCAGAGCTCAAATATAATGGAAACATAAGTATTAGGTTAAAACCAAACACCATGATGTAAAAGCCAGCTTTTTCTCCTCCACTTTACGACGCGCGTGCCGTGCATCATCGGTCAGCTATGCAAAAGCGAAAGCAATTTCAATAAACGCTAGTATATAAAACTCTCGGTTTCGTTTATCTCTCCATCTCTATCGACGAGTCGCACTGCGAGTATACACAACAAACACTAACTAAAATGGGAATTTGATAATATTAGGTGCAACCGAAAAGACCCCACAAAACGCGATGCGAAAGAAAGTAGTTTGGAAGTGCTCTCATGAAGCTACACTCGATACAACGAAATATAAGTATTGCAAACAAATACAATGTCATTCGCCGTCGGGTTTGTCCAGGCACTCACAAACACACTCGCGTGCGCGCACACATAAGTATCACGCATGTATGTAATTGATGTGTATATATATATATATATATATATATAAATATATATTATATTCTATATATATAAAAAGTATCATTTAAATGAAAATAACTAACACCCGACACGCGACAACGAACACCTTGGGTGTAACATATAAGTGACAATAGAAAAAGCAAGCAAAGCTATTATAAAGTACCCCGGACCTATAACTCCAAAAGTACACCGTGTTCAGTGTTTACACCCGACGTGTCTCCTCTCTTTACATAACTGACGCCTTATTATTAAAAGGAGCGCAAGGAATCATTGAAAACTATCGTATTACCCACAGCGCTAAATGTCGGATGCTTTATTGAAAAAAGAAAAAAAGGAGAAAAAACAAAACGCAAACTCTTACCCTTTCACACGCGCTTAGTACAACAACAAGCACCCCATGTGCGAGCGAAACAACAATTTGACACTCGAGGCACACAAAACGATGACGCGAATAAATTATTATGAGTACTTACGCAGGTATATAAGCACCCAATATTATATACCTGCTTGCTGCGGCAGCAAGTGCGATTCGCACGTTCGGCTCGGCGCGACTACTTACTCACTATACAGTTGATAAATCGGAGTCGGCCGCACAATGGATCTGCAGCCGCACCACGAGCAAAGTTCCATTTTCAACTATTGAAGTTCTATCGGCAGTATTGGCACTGACGTATGTATGTACAACAGGACCGAGGAAGATGCCTAATATATGCGTAAAAAGTATACCGCAGAGAAAGCGTAAACAAGCAAGCACACACGAAAAAGAGGAGCGCGCGATACGAGAGACTATTACAGGGGCCAGTCGGCACGTCGGCAGTGTAAGAAGAAATATATAAGAACTCGGTTTCAACGCTGCCAATGCGTGTAAAAGTATAAGTATACCCATACGCATCGATGATGCCATATGCGTGCAACATGATACACGCCGTAGTAGAGAGCTGCTGCTGCGCGCGCACGTACGAAACAACACGGGGCCCGGGGGGATATTGGGAGAAAAGTATATAAGTATACAATGTGCGCAAGAGAGTGGAGAACCGCGTGGGCGTATCTATACGTATACATGCAAGCTTCTCGGATAATAATCTCTGATGTGCGCGCGTGTGTGTGTGTGTACAGGGCGCACAACAAGTGAGCGAGGTATAATAACTGTGCGCGAAAAAGCTCGGCACAATATTGCCGTGCACGGCAAAATCATGAAAATTATTTTGACACGCAAAACGTGAGCATGGTTGCAAGCTGTACCTGGTCGAAGGCCGCGGTGATCTGCTGGGACTGCTGCTGCGCCGGCTGGGCCTGATGGACCAGCTGATGCGCCTGTCCGGAACCCGCCAATATAGTACAACTGCCGCTCGTGGTCGTCGTCGTCGCCGTGGCCGCTGGCTGCAGGTACAGCATTGACATAACGCGGGTGGCCGGATGGTCCTCGGTACCCGCGTTGGCGCCGGTAGTGATGCCGGTCAGGCCCCCGGCTCCGCCCCCGATCAGGGTGTTGAGGGCGATCTGGTTGCCGGAGGCGGTGACGATGCCGATCGTGGGCCCGCGTTCGGCCGGCTGCAGGTGCTTCTTACTCGTGTCCTCGAGCAGGACCTCCTCCATTCTGGAGCGGGTTGATCATTATTATTATTATTATTATTATTATTATTATTATTATTATTATTATGATTATGGTGGTGGTCGAAAAAATGATCGTTTGTAAGATCAAAGATCGGTTTTGCTGGCGAGTTCGTCGCTCGCGACTCTGGGGGCGATGCATTGTCCCCGCAGCGAATTTGGATCGGGTATACTCATGTCCGTACACATGTTACAACATGTTTTCATGTTGCTCTCTTAAAAGATGTATACAATCGCAAAGGTGCATAAACTTTTTCCAATCGTAGCTCGGATCATTATTTTCATCCCGCGTGCGCGTAACGTCGTTGCAGCGCATCGCAGTACAAGTATAGTAGCTCGGTACGAGGAAAAAACCAAGCCCGAGCTTTCAATGCACCCCATCGGTCGCCTTTACAACTTCACGCACAATATAACGGTGAATACGAGCGGACTGAGAGATATAGAGGGAGGGGGGAAAAACGGGGGGGGCCGTGGAACGAA
>JAPYYV010006811.1:0-13960 GCA_030522625.1 Copidosoma aretas | reverse complement strand
AATCAAATATTTACGTCCACCCTAGTAGTACGGTGCTCCTCAAGAACTTCTGGGGATGACCTGTTACGGGCTCGGTTGAAAGTTGACTTGCCTCAAACCGCTTACTTGGGCACCACGACGTGTGGTCGCTCAAAAGCACCTGCTGAAGCCTCGTTTACTGCATCGCCGACATGGCTGCACATATACAGGCTAGATACTGTTCAATCTCGTCATAGACGACGATAATGAAAATAACGCCCGTGATGATAATACACACGTATTCTCCAAGGAGGCTCATCACCTTTTTTGAAAGTTGAGCCATTGCACCCAGGTTGAAATCCACGGTAGAATAAGACTCAACAAATCTTCAGTTAAAATTTTAGGACATGTTGCCGACCAAAATCGAAAAAACAACTCAATTAAAATTCGATACTTTAACATGGGTTTCATGGGAAATTTTGAATTCTGTATCCAAAGTCATGGCTTTTTTCGGCTAAAAGTTGGGTTTTGCTACAAAAACTGAAATCAGGTGATGGAAATAATCCTCTTTCTAATGAAATTGCTGAAGTCGAAGGTTGCCGATCGAATAAATAAGATATACAGTGTTGAAAGTCTAAAGAGGAGGTTAACCTCATTTATTCAGTACTTGGTAAAAAGCGAATTTTCTTATAACAGTTTTTGCAAGTATTTTTGCTCATAAATGATGGACAAGACATAATATTAAGTACTCACTGCATTTTTATTTGTTTATATTCCATGAATCTTAAATTTATGAAAATCTCCCCATAGAGCCCCTGCTAGATACGGTACCATCGTTACATGGCTCTTAGCTGATTCGGAGTATCAAGTTACAATCAACTCATTAGTACTCGAAGAGTTTTTAATATGAAGATTAGACTATAGTCAGGGATGCTCCGTTCGGATCTTAGATTCTCACAGTATTCGTAAAAACTTGGTACGTTATTTTGTTTACTCGGAAAACGCCGTAACCTCATTCGTTACGGATTTTATGACTCCATTCAACAAAAGTCTGCTACGAATTCTCGGACATCCAAACTTTTTCAATGTAACATTACTTATTCTTGGCTAAGGAATATGCATATGTAATTTGAGATCGAAAATCAAAACTTTTTTAATGTAGCATTACTTATTTATGTCTGAAGAATATGCATTAGAAAACATTTAAGAGGCAATTTTGTAAAAATGCTTCGTGCCGTGTCGTACCGTGAATTTTCGAGGTTTTTTCATCACATTGTTGTTTGTATGTCAAAACAATCCCCGAAATATGGGGCCCTTAAGCGCTATTTTCTTCATAATTAAATAAGCTTTCTTTTAATTACTTATTTACTGACATTAAATTGGCGCAATCATGTTTTTATTTACCAAATATGTAGACAAATTTTGATACACGTGTATTTTTCTATGTGTAGCATATTTTTATACTTATTTCGTAAAAAAAAACATGATTGCGACATTGAAATGTCAAGGAATGAGTAATTAAAAGAAAGCTTATTTAATTCTAAAGAGAATAGCACTTTAGGGCCCCATGTTTCGAGGATACTTTTAAAGACATAAACAACAATGTGATCAAAAAGCCTTGAAAACTCACGGTACGGCTCTAAGCACTTTTTCAAAATTGCCTCTTGAATTTTTTCTAATGCATATTATGATCTTAAATTTTGTATGCCTATTCTTTAGACATAATTAAGTAATGTTACATTGAAAAAGTTTGGATTTGCGAAAGTTTGTAGCAGACTTTTGTTGATTGAAGTTATAAATTCCGTAACTAAAGAGATTATGGCGTTTTCGAAGTAAAGATAACAACATACTAAGTTTTCACGAATACTATGTGAATCTAAGGTCCCTGGGGGAGATCCCGGAATTTTTTCTGAAATTCTATATTGAAAACTCTTTGTGTGCTAGTGAGTTGATTGTAACTTTGTACTCCGAATCAGTTCAGCGCCACGTACGGCCTTTGGTGTCCAATACAACTGTAAATCTGAAAGAGTGAAATATTTACTTTTTTCAAGTGAAAGTGAATATTAATTTAAAATAAATAACACTCACGTATTAAAAAGTGAAATCTCAATGAAAAGAAAAAGTGTAACTTTTTGAATTAGTGAATCTACTATTACTTACGACATAAGTGAAAATCATGACCTGAAATTAAAGCATACAGTAAAACTAACTCATAAAAAAGGGAAACTAACTTGTGGAATAAATAAATCCATACTAACGAGATAAGTGAAAATTATAACCTTAGGTTATTACTTGCAATGCACGCTTCTTTTGTCTTAATTCTCTTACCATTAGATATGTACAAATAAAATGTGAATTATAAAATGGATACATTTAAATGAAATGATCGATACTCTAATTTATTTATTTTATCGCTTGATTACTTTGTATTATGAATTTATTATGATTCACGTATTCTTTTACATTAATGCTAGATATTTGTAATTTATCATATTAATTTAATAATGATTAGGAAATCAAAATGATAGTATGATGATACAAGTAGATAACTTGGAGAATCGGACCCAGTTAATTTAGTTGTAAAGGGTGCTCGTAGGAGTGCTAGTCTCAAAATAAACAATTTGTCAACAATTTTTTAAGTGATTATTTTATAAAATGTCTTACATTCTTGAGTCCTCGATGGCTTAGTGGTTAGCGTGCTAGCTTCCTAGCCTGACAGACTCGAGGCAAAACGGGTTCGATTCTCGTCGAAAATTTTTCGGAAATTTCGATTCTCGGACTTTTTCGGTGGGAAAAGTACCCGCGGCACCAAAAACACATTCTCTTGATTCTAGCGGAAGGACTGCAGTTTCTCCTGATGAAGCCTGGACCTGGGGGGAAATTCCTCATTGGGGAGGTCGTCGGCGCGCCCTGACGCTGGGTCGGTGGGTTCCCACTGGCTGTCGGCATAGTCAATTCCCGTTAGGGAAGCCAGAAGCTCATCGTCCTGGTGAATGTGCCGCCGGCGAGTCTCTTCCGGGAGGCCAACACCTAGGCCAGTTCATCCAGAGAAGTCGCTATCAGCCCTGCAACCATCGGCGCGGCTTGGCTGAAGATCTATGAGTGAATTCTCTTTGCTCATAAGTCTGATGCCTGACCAGGATGTGTTTCTCTCTCTCTCTCTCTCCCTTCGCCCCTGAGGCTGATTTAACACCTTAATATTCCGAGTTTCGCCCTAATGCGTATAGTACAGACCAGATTCCTTCCTTGGTCTCTTGATTGGTCATCGAACTTCGCCTTTATTTCTCATCTTTCAACTATTTCTCTGCTTCTATCTCTTATTTCCTGTTTCAACACCTACATCAGAGTAATAGTCCATCGGACTGGCCCTCTCTTGGAGAGGATGGTTTTAGTCGGTAGGCGCCCGTGATGATTAACATTACGTAGTGTTATTACATTATAAGCTAGGGTGAATCCGACACTACCTTTACGGTAGCCATGTGTGCATGTAGAGGCGTCTTTAGAAGATCTCCTTACCGCTAACAAACCAAAAAAAAAAGTCTTGCATTCTTCAAAATCATAACAAAACGCGTAAACTACTTTCCAAATCTAAATAAGTAAAAGTTCACTCAAAATGAGTGCATATGCACTTGTTGCCAAAGTTATAAGTGAACAACGTTGAATAAATGAATAGTCACACAATTAATAATTATTGTATGGGGCACTTTTTAAATAAGTAAATAGTCACTGTAACAATAAGTGAAATCCGAAAGCACTTCGTCAATGCGTTCTCGCTTTTTAATAAGTGAAAATGAAGGTATTCAAAAAGTGTATTCTAACTTATTCTAAAAGTTAAAAATAATATTTGTAGGCTATTTAATCAACTATATGTATTCTTAAATTATTTAATTTAATAATTAATAATTACGAGCTGTTAATTGAATTTTTCTTATAACTACAGCTGTAACAGAAAAAGTGTTTGAAAAATATCTCATAGTGGTTGACAGAGCGGGGAATGGAACCTCTGATCTTTGGCGACGCAATCCATCATATTAGCCATTGACCTAGACTGATTTAATTAAGTCGAAATTAAAACTTATACATATGGTACTGTTGCATAACATTTGATATTTATTTAAAAACGTATCTAAATGCTAATATTCAATGCTTCAGTACAAATGCAATTTTATTAATAATCTTCATTAAATTACATTAATTTCTTTGTATTTTTATATTAACGCACATCATAGTTGGAAAAATTACCCTAAGAAATGTTTTTTAAACTTGAAGTAAATTGTAATTCAGTATGAAACATTTAATAGATGCTATATTTTATTCTCTCCGTTTTTTAGATCACAGTTTATTGTACAGTCAATAAATAAACATAACATACAAATTATTGACATGCCATTTTTGCAACATATTTTTTTTTCTCATACCTGATACAGCAATCGTTTCCATTTCAAACTTTTTAGTGTCGATTGGAACATGAGACTTAATGTCAATTTTTTCTAATGAATGTTGAGGATTAGTTCTTAGCAAAATGAAATTTGTACATTTTTACTTTTTTCAAAATCGCTTTTACGATATTGCAAAGTGTTGATTATAAATTAATAGCGAGTACACAATCACACATCAGGACGCTAATATCAGATGGAAAAAAGGTTTTTTGTTTTTTTTATTGATGTTAAATCAATAATAAAATTTTCTATTGTCTGACTGTACTCTGTCTCAGTAAATTTAAGAACTGCATTTGTTATAGTTATTGAGTTTCAAATGCTTAGGTCACAGGGTGAATTTTAGTAAATAGTTTGGGTCGAATTTATTAATTATTCAACACACATCTTTTGAATAATTTATTTGCTTTTGTATGCGTTGATCGTTTAATGATCTACACATAATGATGGACGATAAAACAGCGAAAATAACTTTTGCAATAAATCTTTAATTTTTTATACAAAATCCATACGTCAATTTTAACGTAAAAATTATAAGCAGCTCATTTTACAACCGTCAAAACGATGGTTCTTATTACAATAATAATAATAATAATTATAATAATAAGAATTCGTCGACTTCAGTCCTCTAAATAATGGGGTATAAGTAGTTCAGATGACGGAGTTTTAACAGATTGGGTTAGATATAGTTCTATTGTACTACTGTTCTAAACGATAAATATACATATAAACAAAAGTAAGTAAATATATAAGCAGTGTACTATGCATAAGTGAAAGCACAAAGAACAGCTAGGAAGATCGAAACTGATTATGTGCACATCCAAGAGAGTTGGCGCGAATTGAATCGCCGCAGTAGTTTATCTCGTGATGGGTGGTCTGTGTTGCCCATAATTTTGGACTCCGAGGGAAATTTGATTCTCGAGTAGTGTGAATCTGGGAGCCTGATTAGCCTTGATAAGGGACGTGGCTGATTTTGAACAATAACTCTACTTGGACGCTATAATAATTAAAAAAAAAAGACGCTTTCTTTGTATGTTTTTTATTAAAAGGGAAGCAAATAGTGGCGCTGTGGCGGCATGGCGCCCACTGTCGCGAAAGTCCAGTCAGAATGAAATAAGTTTGATGGTAAAAACGTAACGTGCGTTGCGTTACTTTTTTGTTTTATTCATTTTTCACGCTTCTTCTTTTTAATAAGACAGAAGCAGTGTAGCTTTGATCGTGTTACTGATAGGTACGTGCTGCCATGATATGGTGGATATGTAACCATTAAATTTACAAGTGTTGTTTAATATATAATCTGTTATACTGTTTTCATTAATTTCCTTGTTTCCTTTCCTGTCCTGAACAATTTGGTGCAGAAACCCGGGAACTTCTGTCGGGAAAAGTACGAATAGGAAATTTCACCTTAAAGTGGGATGAGCAAAGAAACAATAGAAAATCCTAGCGGAGCTCTGCTCGATTCTGGCGATAAGGAAGACGATGGGTAGCCTTCGGAAAGATAAGATTTTTCTGGCTTTTGTGAGTTTAGACGTTCGGAAGGGGTCAATGTCAACTGATTTGCGTTGCTGAACTTCAATGTCGGAGGTCATACTCCAAAACGGCCTCCATCGCCAAAGCCAAATCCCAACAACGCAAGTAAGATCCGCTGTGAACCAGTCTGGTCATGTCGTTAACGATAACATTAATCCTCTCGCTGCAACGGCAGCTTGTAACAACGAAAACGATACAAGCGTAATTAATCGTAATCCGAGAGTCAGGTTGCCCGCGGATGCATCGGAAAATGACCCGTTTGCGCGATTAGTTAACGTTTTAGAAACGACTTTCAACACTATATCGTACACGTCGCACAATCAAACCTACCCTGCTTTAATAGGCCGACTAACGGCAAAAGCACTTCCGGTATTTTCGGGAAACCCCCTGGAGTAGTTGCACTTCAAGCAAGCTTTTGAAAGTTCATCATAAGCAGGAGGTTACGATGATCGGGAACAAATATCGCGATTGTTTGTAGCTCTGCAAGGTGAAGCTTGTTACACCGTTTCTTCCTTATTGGCGACAGGGTGGGAGGGAGGGATGCTGCAGCGGTTATGCGCACGTTTTAGCTTCATTTTGGAAACAAACAGATTCTGGCTCATAAATTAGCCTCGGATATTAAAGGGTTGCTGAGCTTGACGGAGGACATAAAAAATATCACCCACTTTGCGTCCAAGGTTATGAATACAGTGTCTGCTTTTTGCACGCTTGGCCTCGTGAATGATTTGCATGGTCGTGATTTAATGCAATGTATCGATGAGAAAATGTCACCAACACTTAAATACATGTACAACAAATTCGCGTACGAAGATGTAGAAGAGAAAAATGATCTCAAAAACTCGCTGATTTTTTGCATCAATAGGCTCAACACGCGGTAGTAGAATGCATGTTTACCTTTAATATAGATCTTGAAACCCGTAAAGGCAACGTAAAAAAAGCTGCAGCAGGCTTATAATTTTCGAGTATTCGCGTCATGATCCATACGCGAGGAAGAGGACAAACCCATGCGTCAAAAACAATTAAAAGACGAGATATTGCGTAGTGTGCCATCGTGATACGCACATGAAAGCTACCTGTGTTTCTTTCGCCTGTGAAAGCGTAGAAAGACGATGGTATTTAGTGCAGAGATTGTGTTTATGTTTTAAATATCTAGAGCGAGGACACTCGCAGACAAAATGGACCGCACGCAACAGCTCGCAATGTCAAAAGCCGCACAACATACTACTGCATAATCTTTTACGGGAAAGGAACCCGAGAGCCAAGATCAAGGAACCAATGGGTGGGACAGGGCATAGGGAACAGAACAGGACAGTGTTTCAGGGTCATGTTTCGGAATCCCCGTCTCATGAGGAGTTGTGACTAGAGTCGCCTTACGTTCTACTCAAAGTGCTACCGGCACTGTTATCGAGTCCCTCTGCCTCAAAAGAAACCTTCATATTGTTAGATGACGGATCCGCGATTTCTAATATCGACAAACATTTGGCACAAGATTTAGATAGAAAAAGCGTGTAAATAAACATTAATATCCAAGGGATTCGCGATGTAGATACTATAACAAACACATGCGAAAAAGTAAACTTCGTAATCTTCAATAACGATTCTAAATTTAGTTTAAAGAACGCTGTATCAACGTCCAACATAGCCTTCCCGTCCCACACACTCCCTAGAGAAATGGTACACTGCATAGATAAATTGCAAAGTATTTTTCTACAACCTTACAGTAGTGCGTGTTCCTCCTTGTGAACAGGCATTAAAATATGTTATATTTATGTTAAATATTTATGTGCATTAGGCGTAGTCAACAGTTTATGCGAGTTGTTACATTCAAACTAATGACCCAGATTTCCGTTTTCATTCATAAAAAACATTTGTTGGTTTTTCAGCGTTAAAGAATTCGCAGTATTTTAAACTTATACTCTTGATTAATTCAATATCAAAATTTTAAATTATTGTGAACAAATTATTAGCATTGTCATATCTAAGTTTAGGATTGTATTGGCTTGCACAAATTCGTTTTAAACTAATGGACTGTAAAAAAGTGTTTCAGTTCATAAAGTTACAAGCTTTCACAGCAACAGTTAGAACATTGTCGTTTATAAGTCACCGATGTAAAGATATCTTGAGTTTTATAATCAGTACTTTTAAAACGCTTTAAATGTGCTGTTTACCGCAAAGAAAATTTGAAACGCACCAATGAACAAGCGAAAAATCTCAGCCTTTATGTTGGTTTGGTTGAATAACGTTGATTAAATATAAATTCCCTATCAGATCTCCGTAGATTTCATGGAACTTAATTCTACATTTACAGTAAAACCTTATAATACTTTTACGTAGATTCCGAATATAAGAATTCTTCCTTAAGACCAAGAATCCTTTGTCAAATTATAAGGGAATTTCTGTTTGTTCGATTGCATGAATTTCTTTGGTCGAAATCCCTAAGAATCTGTTGAGATAGGTAACAAAAATTATAGTTACTGATAGCAACTAGACGATGCTCATCATGCAATAATTACCTTGTACAAAGTAATTAGTGAAAAACATAATGTGTACGGAATAATTACAAAAAAATTAGTTTTAATTACTGTGCTATACAGCTACAGCTTTAAAACTACAATATCTTTAAAACAAAAGCCCAGGAATCTGCATTGCTCAGAAAACATGTAATAAGTACATAACTGATAATTTATAACTTATGGACCATATGGTTTTGAAATCAAATTTATCAAAATGGCAAAATCGTAAATTATCCAGAAAAAATTGCCATACATCAATGATAAATAATTGTATGCCTTATGGAGCTTACATGACAAAAAGTGAATAGTTGAAATTATTTAGATGTTTGAAATTACCTCTTTGCAACTTTGCCGTGGAAGATAAAATCAACACTTTTATAATGTAGAGCAACTTGCGCTTTTCAAAAATATTAAAATGAAATAGCTTAGTTTTAATTTAACACTTCATTTTTCAACAACATTGTATTCTAATCTTCTAAGTTGACGTTATATTTCACTCAAAGGCTGTGGTAGTGCTCTGAAAATTACACTCAATTATATAGGAGAAAAGAAAAATGTAAATGTTTATTATACTAGAAATATTGTTTTACAAGTGATATGATCTACTTTGAGTTTTTACAAATAATGTAATAACCTAGAAAGAATGTGTGTGGTAAATGTTCAGGTTAGTAATACAATGAAATAGTAAATGACTTATTGCATCCAATAATAGATAATTTAAATAAAAATTTTTTTTATGACTTATCAAGCCTAAAAAACATATAATACTAAAATTTCTTATTTTTGAGGTTAGAAACGAAATGTAATACTTAAGTAGCTAAAATTTCGTTTGAAAGTATGTATCATTGATCTTGTTTTCCTTTAATAAAGTTCTATAACTACCTCAGTCAATAAATTTATTCCTTAGACACAGGTTCCTTCGCCTATAACATATAAGTAAGCTTTTTTTAGGTTAGGTTACGTAATGTCATAAAAGTTGCAGCAGTACACTAAAGCTTAGGGCTTTTTTAATGATTTAAAAAAAATAATCGAAAATACTTGATGTATTGGCGCTGTCGGCAGATTTTTAAACGTAAAAAGCAAATCGCGTTGGCAGGGAAAGACTCGACGATCGCGTTTGAAAATATTTTCAATTCGACGATCATGGTGTTTGTGAAATATTGAAATCAAGTGCAAAACACACGTGTGCCTCGAAAATATTAAATGAAACAAGCCGGAGGGTTGGACAAGAGAGGGAAACGGGACTTGTGTTGAAGAATAAGTTGGCAAAGAGCATTGATAGTCACTTCACGGCACTAAAAAGACTTTATTCGGTATGGAAAAAATTATGCGAGAGGGGAGCGAGTTTTGGGTTTATTTTGGAACACGGACGAGGACGCGCTCGGGTTCAACGTAGGTCATCAGCGAGTGTCAAGTGAACTCATCAGCGGCGTTTAAAAACCTACTGAACGAGAATTCCTCTGTGTAATAATGTCCGTATTCGATCCTCGCGGTTTCCTTAGCCTTTATGGTATAGTAAAGTGGGCTGGGACAAACAGCTTCGTGACGAGGAACACGCGCAATAGTTAGTCTGGATTGAAGGTATACGCGATTTATAAAACTGTCGCGTTCCCGGGTGTATCTTACGAAAATAAAAAATTATTGAGGGTGCGCAGCTTTATGTTTTCTCTGACGCAAGTTTAAAAGCGTACGTGGCTGTCATATATATCTGTTTTATCTTAAAAAACGCTCCTGCGCATTAAATACAAATAGCTGATAAATCACGCGTAGCTTCTGTTATACCAATGACGATACCGCGACTAGAACTAGAGCGGGCTCTTGTAGAGGCACGCTTAATGGATTATGTGACGGCTAAAGAGCTCGAAATCGCGTAGAAAAACGTTTTCTATGGACAGACTTGCAGACGGTGATCAAATGGATCAAGACTGAACCACGAACTAGACACGTTTACGTGGCACACAGACTCGATAAAATTAACGAACTTATCCTATTCGGACGCGAGCATAGGTGGGTTATGGTTCAATGGCCCGCAATTTATAAAATTATCCGACGTACAGCAGCCAGTGCGAAAATACCTTAAGCCTAAGGAAGGTCGACAGATCGATGGAATAGAACAGCGTGTAAGAACCCTTAACACAGTAACTTTTGAAAAGCTGCTGCCCATCCAAGCACGTTTTTTAATTGGGAAAGATACTTAGTCTTTAAACCGATCGTTAAAAAATATTTTGACTCGTGGAGGCAAAAAATTGATAACAAAAAAGTCTTGACAACGATCAAAGAACACAAACGGCGTGATTGGGCGGAAAACTATATTTTAACAACGTCATAAGCTGAATCTTATGGAGACAAAATAAAGATGATTCGGAAAGGTGAAAATCTACAAAGAAATAATAAAATATTTAAAGTCGTACCGTTTATTGATAATATCGTCATTCTACAGGCAAAAGAACGTGCTACAAAAATTAATAACGCCTTATTTGAATACAACTCTATAATACTCGATGGTAAACATCCAGCCGTGAGACTCTTAATCCACAAATATCACCGATACTATTTACATGCCAACAACGGAACCGTTATTAAGGGGATTGAAGACTCATATTTTTGGCATAATATTCGGAGCAATAACGTACTGAATATAAAGGTAATTTAACAAAACTAAAAATCAGAGGCACTTGGTAAAGGTTACATCTAGTGCCTCTGATTTTTTATTTTATTAAATTACCTTTATATTCAATAAGTTATTGGTCCGAATATTAAGCCAAGAACATGAGTCTTCAATCCCGAAGTAAGGAAAAAATATTACATAGTCGGGCTACAAATGGTGTTATTAGCGAGCCAAGCCCATCAATCCGTTGATAAGGGAGCTTCCTGAGAGCAGACTAGCGTACATAGAAAAACCATTTACGCATTGTGTGATCGATTACGTTGCTCCATTCACCGCGACAGTAGGACGCTGGAGTGAAAAAAGATGGGGGGTGCTCTGTACGTGCCTAACCACTAAAGCCATTCACAGTTTGAACACTAGCTCTGTAATAATGGCCCTGCAGCGTCTCGCCGCTCGTCGCGGCTCTCCTATAACCATTAACAATAATAATCGAACCAATTTCACGGGGGCATGTGGGTAATTAAAAAATACATTAACCAATTTGACAAACCAAAATTTCACGAGCACTCCCTGTAGAGCAGAATGCGATGGATTTTCAATCCTTCCAATGCGCCACATATGGGTGGAATCTGGAAGAGGATGATACAAACCGTAAAGAAGGCACTGCATTATATTCTAAAAAATAAGGCATTAAACGATGAAGTTTTATGCACCGTTATGGCAGAAATGGAACATTCGGTTAATTCGCGAACGCTAACGCATGTATTGGTCGATCCTAACGATAGTGAGGCATTGAGGCCTAATTACTTCCTTCTGGGAAGCTCGTCTAAAGAAATGAAACTCGGTAAATATGAGAAACGATTGGTATGTTCAAGGCAACATTGGCGACAAACAGGCGTTAGCGGACATTTTTTAGGAGCGCTGGTTACGAGAATACGTACCAACGATATTAAATCGGAAAGAATAGTTTAATAAGACTGAGGCAATTAGAGTGGGAGACGTGGTCATTGTCGTAGATTCACAAGTTAGCAGAAATTTGTGGCGCAATGAAAGGCCAATAGTAACATATCCAGGAAACAAAAATATTCACAGAACCGCTAAGGTGCATGCAAATGTAACTTAATATGTACGCCTCGTTCACAAGTTGGTTGAAATTTGTAATGTAAATAGGGTAAAAAATTAAATAAATTTTGAGTGAGGGGGAGATTGTTCTGAATGATGATTATATGTACGAAAAAAAGTAAATAAATATATAATCAGTGTACTATGTATACGTAGAACCTAGAAAGGGGTCATCCATTATTTACGTGAGGTGATTTTGGCGATTTTCCTACCCCCTCTCTCCCCTTGGTGAGATATCGTGAGATATGGCAAGACCCTCTCCTCCCTCCCCTTTATTCTCACGTGAGATTTTTCAAAATGCGTATTTTAAGTGTAAATACATGCATACCTGCTTGATTGCGTTAAATTAATTTGAAAAAACATAATTTGACTCACTATTTTTATTTAAGACTAGACAAGACTAGTACATAAAACTACTAAGAATATAATCTAGAATCACAGTAAGAAATATTATTAATTGAATACACAAAATCTTAAAAGAAAGTTCATTCCAATTCAGTCTATGCGAGGACTCATATGTGGTTTCAAGAGTAATTAGTGGAACCAACATGTCTATGAGAGTTTCAGTATAACCATCAGCTCCGTCCACTTCATTCTGACTTAGCCACTCAAAACCATTGTCGCTTGCACACAGAAGCTCAGTAGCTCGATGTGTGACGATCTTTAAAGGTCGCACTTTGCGTGCTGGTGCAGCTGGTGCCTTATGGGCTGCATGCCGATGCTCAGCTACTTTTGTGATGGATGAGAAGTAAATACCGCATGTACTGCAGCATCTTTTTTTCAGATCACCACGTACACTTGGGCAATAAAGGTCATAGGGCATGCTGATGGTGTGCAGAGGTTGAATCGGTAGGCAATGACGAATCAAAAAAGGAGCAAATGACTTTCCATCATGCTCTTCAGGAGCCGGAACTCTCAGTTGCCCATTAACCTGAGCAATAGGATATGGGGATGGCAGAAAACGGTCGTGCATAATCATATGCAGTGCACTTTGGCGTGGTCTGCAACAGTTCCGGTCATCGCAAAGAGAGTGGCCGACCCATTTGCCCTACGCTGATTGGTTCCAACATTTTCTAAATGATCAGCATATTACCCAATCACGTACTGAGAATGTTAGTCTGTGCGAGTTCTATTAGTATTTGTGTAATATTCATAAATATAATCTTATAATAGGTACGGTCTAGAAAATGGCAGTGATTTGAGCCTCTCACTTCTTTTATGCATTCTAGCCGCTGCTATCCGGTTAATACGCCGCGCCGCAGCGTTGGTCGAGTCACGTGTTTGTCTAGATGGTATAAACAGCGTAAATATTGTTATGTATAAACGAAATGCATGAATTATTTGCAGCGCATACATTAATTTATTCATAACTGCAATTAATATGATTAAGTAAAATTTAGCCATATTTTAGAGGAGAAACATATTTTACTTGATTCAACACACTTTTCTCGCAATTTTAAACTGTTACTTGTAATAAAGATCACGTCAACACATTATTAAATATTTTCAATAGCTATCACCAAAAATTACAATTGACACATGAAGTACATACTGAGATTGGTTTTAATTTTTTAGACACTAATATAAATGTAAAACAGAATTCTATTGATTACAATTGGTACGAAAAACCCTCCTCTTCCGGACGTATACTTAACTTCAATTCAAACCATCCCATATCTTTTAAAATTAATATTATTTATAATTTAGTAGATAGAGCTATCTTATTGTCGTGTCCTGAATACCATTCTCAAAATTTAAATACAATTAAAAAGATTTTATCATCTAATAATTAT
>JAPYYV010006810.1:0-16393 GCA_030522625.1 Copidosoma aretas | reverse complement strand
CTCTTCGCCGAGAGTTTCCTTTCTCGACCTGGTGCTCCTCCTCCTTCTCCCGGTCACGGAGGCACCGCGTTATTACTCCGAGCCTCGCTCACCTGACATCCCCCATATATATTCGCTGTGAGAGTGAAGACAAGCGGTGCCACAGGCGGCAATTTTGCAACACTGGCTGGACAGAGTACGTATGTCAACAGTGTCAATGTACGTATTTATGTGAATAAATATTATTTTCTTCATTTTAAATGTTACCACAAAGACAGGTTGTGCCCCAATTCACTTACTTAACATTATTTGACCCTTAAACAGTAAGAAAGGGTATAAAATTAGCAGTATTGCAAGTACAAAGAGAAAAACAAGTAGATTCAATGAGTAACCTTTTTTGTGATTTGATACAGTGTCATTAGGATAATAAGCATTAATAAGCAGCCTCATTAAGTTAAATTTAAAGTGCTTATTCATGTATCATTATAAATAAATAAATAAGTGTACGTTGAATAAATGAAAAGCTGGTAGTTGAAAACATAACCCTTTTTTTCATTTTTATTAGCTGAATTGTGGTTGTCTAGTATATATGTCATGCCAGTTGTACTTGGGCTACAAAGGAGTCAAAACAATTTAAATATTTCTTTGCGTTGATATATTATGTGAATTTATGTAGAATGTGCCCATAACATCAGATTAATTGAGTAAGAGCGAGTAAAACCTTCAGATGCAGCAGAGTGAAGGAATACAGCTTTTCAAGACCTCTGATGATTTCTGTCTTCTATACAGTAAAAACAGTAATTCGAATAATTTGCTAAATAGTTATATTTGACAGAGAATTAACATTGATTTATTCATCATTTTAAATCATATTTCTACGCCATTTAATTTTTTTTTTTGAAAGAAATACTAAGATTTTTGTAAAAAATAAGACATGTGTCGGAAACTTATTTTTCTGCTTATTATTCTGCGATGCTTATTTTTCTATGATTATAGCGGTTAAATAATTATAACACAGTTATGTGTACCCTTATTAAGTTTTCAAAACGATATTTGTATTTAAAAAAAAGGTTATATTTTTCGATTGAAAAAACTATGAAACTATGATTTAATTTAATAATTATTATATCATGTAAGGCATATAAACAAACTTTAATTTACCATTGTCTATCATTTTAATACAATATTCTCTTATATGTATTGTATTATTTATTTCACGTACACCCATTTCTGGGCTTTTACGTATCTACCCATTCTTTCCTAATCCAACCTACCTACCCCACTTATCCCTTTCTTTCCTAAACTTACCTGGTTCCCCCGCCCCGAGTATGCGAGTCTTTCGTGCGGGCCCCTAGCGCAAATTTTCCCCTAGACGACTCGGCCATCCATCCTACTGGGTACTATTTACAGGGCGCAGCGATCATCTCAAGCACACCCCGGAAGGTATCAGATTAATGGAAGGATCTCCTCCATCAACTATCTACCTTAACCGTACCAACTGTCAAAATCGATAGTGACTTTACCGACGAGCTGGCCAGGTGTTGGCTTTCCCCGGAAGGAAGCCCCTGGAGATCCAGACATCGTTCGGAAAAATCCACTAATCGTCTTAAAAATCGGATAAGTGGTTTTTCGGTATCCTGTGTACTCCTGTCGAAAAAGTCCGAGAAAAAAATCTCGATATTTTGCGACTGAATTCGAACCCCGATCTCTCGGAATTTTTCAGACCAGGCAGCTAGCACGCTAACCGCTAAGCCATCGAAGCTCCTAATATTCTCTTACATTTTCATTATAAAGGTACTAGGGGTAAGTGAGGGTATTGTTGTGGATGTACTAATTATTGCAGAACTCTAAAATAATGCCTATATTTTAATTCAAGTGATTAGTTATAGTGAATAAATACTTGCAATCATTACATTATATTATCAAGTATATAATTAATCAGTATTTCAAGTATCACACCGCAATAACTGGTGCACACATAACCTATCTCACGATGTTGGTATTATTGTGGATTCCCATTTGATTTAGCATTGAAACGGCCCGCAATACTACCAGCACAATATGCATACACACCCGCAATAATACCAGCATCAAAAATTCAACTTTCAAACCTGTTTTTAAATAAATAATCAGAAGTTGACACCTTAATAAAAATTAATTTTAGTAGTTTTTAGACCAGACTTTGATTTTAAAAAATAATCATAGCGATAAGACACACTGTTTTTCTACTATCGACCTTTAAAGCTAAACTTTTAAAAAACCGCAATAATATCCACCTTTACCCCTACTATTCTTTTGAAAAATTATAACACGTGGCATACACAAAAATTAGATAATATTTTTGCTACGATTTAATAAGACGAAAATCGAGAAAGAGAAAAAATCATTCCCGAATGTGATTTGAACACACAACGTCCTGCATACCGGCCAGTTGCTCTGCCAATTAAGCAACTGGGAGCAGCGTATTCCAGACACTGATAATTAAATTATAGCTCTTGAAAAGCCCTACAAAATCGTTTCTGAAAAAAAATTTCTATCACCTAAAATGAAGGAGCTATGCTTAAAAAACCGATCAATTTTTTTTTTCGAAAAATTCGAATTCCCCGCTTCGGAGCGTAGTAATCTACATAACTGGTATATTCGGCCGTTATACGTTATATGTTCCACTTTTTCCATTCATATTGGAAGAGAGAAGAAGAAACATCTGCTCACGTTGTAACGTGGTAAAATTAACGAAGGTAATTTTCTTGCCCCACGTTACTGCAGCGCCTTCTCTCTCATGGCATAATTATATTCGTGCGGGTATGCCTATATGTGTCTCCCCGTATTTTTCATGTATTTCCCAGAAAACTGACGTTACGGAGACAACGATCGAGTTGCGGGAGGAAGGCAGCACGGCAGCAGCGACTCGGACGTACGGGAGGATGGAGAGAGTGAGAGAGGAGCGCCAACAGCTGTAAGCGTTGCAGCGGCGGCGTCGAGGTGTGCGAGAGAGAGACGTGCGGCGCAGCGGGGGATGCGCGAAGGAGGTGTGTGGGGAGAAATAGGCTCGCGAACGAAAGCTGGCGCGGGCTGAGTTACTTGGTCGGGGACCGCGGAGGTGAGAAGCCGGTCGGAGGCCACGGCGCAAGCGGGTTTGTCGAGAGCAGAAGATTTCGGTGTACGGCGTTCGGTGTCTGCCACGAGGGCGGTTATATTGTTCGGCGTTTGGTGTACGGTGTCGGTGTCGGTGTCGAGAGTAGAGAGATAAAAGGGTAGAAACGGAGGCGGTATCGGTGTCGGTGTCGAGAGTAGAGTAAGCCGGGTGCGGATAGCAGAGAGCAGAGAGAAAGAGAGAGAGAGTGCATTGTCGCGCGTCCGTGCTGCCGTGCAAGTCCAGCCATTGTCCAACCGAGGATCAGAATCGACCTGCAGCAGTCAAGGGCAACGGAGGCCGGGTGCAGTCAGGACGGCGAGGCAAAGGCGAGACGAGGTATAGAGGTCAAGTATCCGAGTCCCGAGATAGCGTGGGGCCCGGACGCCCGCTCCCGTCGCGTCGGTGGCGGCGCATCCTCAAATACAGGTGTAGTGCGGTGACGGTGTCGCGTGGTGTCGGAGAGTTCGGTATTGAAGTGAGCATGCGGAGACGAGGGTGTCGAGGAGGCGTAGACACTAGCCCTTGCCTTAGAACAGCAAGAGCAGCGTCGGTGTCGTGACGTGTAAGCGTGTGCACCTGCTCCCGCCTTAGAAAATCGAGAGTGGTGTTGGTGTATGTGTGTTTCGAGAGACAGGACGAGAACGTGGGCCTACGGGTAGCTACGGAAAATCCTCGGTGCCTCGAGAGCGGGTACAGAGGTGCGTAGCGCGTGGCTGGTTGTTGCGTCTAGAAGTGTCGAGTAGTACGTGTGTGTGTGCGTCGGTGTGAAGATAGAGGATTGTGACGGCGCGTGTGTGTGTGGTTGTTGGCGCGGGAGACGGCGTATGTGAGAAGGTTGATAGTTGAGACGGAGGTATAAGGCGTTTGTTCGATTCGGCGATTCTGTTGCAGCTCGATCAGGTGTGCACGTATATATAGGTATAGAAGCGTATAGAGTATGGTATGGTGTGCAGTTGATTCAGCGTTTCGGTGAGCTCGCGCTCGCGCCCGTCAAGCGCGACGGAGCCGCTGCAGCACGGCTCGGTGTATGTATAGCTGTAGAAGGTGAATAAAGTGATGGTTGTATGTGTATAATAAATCTTTGGCTGTATATTTATTATTTCCCTGCCTCCCGGATTGGGGAAGCTTGTCGCGAACCTCCTATTTGGAATTAGAACTCCAATTGGGTCGGTGAAGGTGAAAGGTGTAAGTAGACATACGAGTAGAGTTCACTGCGGACCTCCGCCTCCGGGCTGCTGGGCTTCCCGGCAGAAGGTACCGTCATAACGTGTATGCGTGTGTGAGTGTATATTTTGTTGATTACTCACCAGTGTATTCTAAACTTCGAAGACAGAAGCACGTGCTCTGAAAATTATTTTAGAATTATTGAATTGTGTTTGTTATAGTTGTGAAAATAATCAAATTGATTGGTACATAAAAAATTCAATTTTATATTTTTTATTTCAAACGCCAGAGTTTCTTAATTCTTTTTTTAAAACATTCATTATTAAAAAATTTAGTTGTACCTATTATTGTGGAGTTTTTCACACATCAAGGCCGCACCTATTTCATTAAGACAAATATTATTCAATCTAATATCGGTGAGTTTCAGTTATGTTTTTATTACTTTTAAACTTGAATAATTTAATGCATCTGAAGCGGTTGGTTGATACAATTTTTTAAAAAAATTAATCATTTTTTTCAAACAAAGTTTTTGAACTGCATAATTTTTGTGAATACTTTTATAATTTTAGGACTTTTCGTTGTATTCGTACATATTATTGTGGAGTTTTTAACAAATAAACGCTGTACTTATAGTATTAATGGGAATACTATTCCATTTTATATCGGTGAGTTTTGACAATTTAATCCTGTATCCTTTTTACAATTTTGTGATATTACATGGTAAAAATAGTATCTTTCAATTTTAATATTGATTCGTTTAACTTTTATTTTATTATATTTTCAGAGTTATGGAGGAAGCTCGTAGTTCTCACGATTTATATGGTTTTTTGTAATTTGTGTACCATTTGTACTTTTGCAGGCACCGAAAAACTTGTGAATGTCACTTTGAAGAGCAAAAATAAATTAAAGGAGGTATCTCTTGAGCGGGGTGACCTTCTATTTGCACAACTCGACGTTACGAATGAATTTTTTGTTCATCATTCCTGCAGAAGCCGTTACACACATCCAATGAATGTTCAAGCTTACAAGCGTAGAAAAGAAGATGAACAAAATACTTCTTTTAGCCCTCCGAAACGGAAACTACGAAGATCTTCTTCAACGGATGGTACCGATACGGAGAATCTGAATGTCAGTAATATCTTTGATTGGGAAGAAAATTGTTGTATCTGTCGAGAACAAGCTAGCATAGAAAATGAGAAGAAAAAACGTCAAGAGTTAAGAAGAGTCATAAGATATGTTGAATCTTCAAATTGTAGAAATCACACTCTGCTTATTTACAAGATGATTTTCACCGAGAAATTTATAAGCGTTTTTGTGATGCAAGAGATCTCGTATGTTTACACGCAAAATATCATCATGAATGTTTTACAAAATTGATCCATCAATATGAAGAAAAATTAAAATACCTCAAATTTTAACTGCGAGAGCTGCAGTGTACAAATTAGGGAAAGAAATTTATTTTCTCAAACTTGGAAAACAAAATGATCCTTCCACGATATATTCATCTAGAAGTTTTGAAATAGGTTATCCAGATAGTGCAAAATTTTTTGCTTTGTCTCATGCATTCAATGGTTGTGATACCGTATCAGCTTTTTTTAATGGAGGTGAAAAAAAATTTTTTTGATATTGTAGAAAAAAGAGCCGACGTAAGAGAACGCACCGAGATTCTGTAAAGTAGTACAGCCAAAACTGAAGATATTTTAGAAGCCGGCAGATACTGCGCAATCATGTTATACGGAGTTGCTAAAGATACACAGTTTAAAAAGTTACAAAATATAAAAGATTTGAAAGCTTTTCTTGAGTAAATGCGATATGAATACTTCATCAAAGCCACAACAAAAAACAGTGCAGTTAAACTTTCTTCTCTTCTGCCCACTGCTGATGCCTTGGACGAGGACACAGAAAGATGTTACTATCAAATCCAACAATGGTTTGGAAATGAAAACATTCGAGCAATAGATTGGGGATGGTGCTTAAAAGAAGGTTTATTACACCCCGCGCGCATGAACAAAGCGCCTGCACCCGATGGACTTTTAAAAATGATTTTTTGCCAATGCAAAAAAGGGTGCGATGTTTCATGCGGATGCAGAAAAGTTGGGTTGTACTATAATTCTACTTGTTCTGGGTGCTCGGGTGAAGACTGTAATAATAGTCCACCATTAATTGAAGAAGACGGGTAGGTTAAAAGATTATAAAATTGTATCCTAAAGCATGAAACAATGATTATTTAACTATTTTCACTCATATTAAGGTTTTTAATGTTATTTTATAATTTTTTACAATAAGGGGTAGTTTTCACCCCTAAAAAACTAAAAGCGTACAACGGCTTAATATAGAAAATGAACTAGAGGGTGAAATAAGCCTAATCTCAAATTTTTGTACAAATCGGTGCTGAACGAAAAAATTGCGAGGTTTTATCATTTTTTTAGCTTCATTTCCTGGACTAAAATACCGGTGTGGGCCTACAATCTCACCATCATTGATTTGATAAGAAAGTTTTATTCAATGTCAAAAATGCATTTTTCTCCACCACCTTTTTCGATTTTTATGAACATATATTCATTTTTAACGATAAAGACGACTTTTTTTAGCACATCGATGATGGAGAGTTTTTATGTATTTACCTGAAGAATGGAACAAGTTATTGTTTATTAAAATTGAATGGAAATTATACATTTTTTGGATACAAACTGTAAAATTTTTACATTCATACGATTAATTGATGAATAAATTATAGAAAAATTTGAAAAAAAATCTACGGTATACCTTATTTGACGTGTTAACCTACAACTAGCGCCGCCCTGATGGATGGAAAGAGAAACCTACTGGGCTGCTAAATGTTGGTTTGAGTTCGTAGTGCGTACAACTTGGATAAATGTCGTGTTTGATTAATTAATTTTGTGTGAGATGGAAACAGGAAATTCACTGATGGAGAAATTCTTTTAAATGCCAATCACATATTATTTTTCAGTATAATCTCGAAAACTATATAAACCAGACCTACATAACATCGCTTGTTTTAAAAATCAGTGATCTGTTCGGAATTCCACACGAAGTGTTGTAACTGTAGTACTGTTTTTATCGATTACTGTTTTTATTATTTATAGATAAAAACATAAGTACTGCAACAGTATGTTTAAAAGTGTTATTCTTTCCACCTTATCAACTGCAAATTCAATTCAACTTTTTCCCGTTTTTTTCATTAGTTACAACAATTTTCACTTCGTGTGGAATTCTGAACAGATCACTGGTTTTTAAAACGACTAAACGAGCGATGTTATGTGGATCTTGTCTATATAGTTTTCGAGTTTATACTGAAAATAATATGTGATTAGCATTCAAAACAATTTCTCCTTCGATAAATTTCCTGTTTCCATCACCTACGTAATTAATTAATTAAATACGACATTTATCTAAGTTGTACGCGCTACGAACTCAAACCAACATTTGGCAGCCCAGTATGACTCCCTTTCTATCCGTCAGGGCGGCGCTAGTAGTGGGTTAACACGTCGAATACAACTTACTGTATCACACAAACAAAGATGTTCATTATATGTTATTTGACTGAGAAATCTAACTTTTTTCAACTATACCTATGTATTGGGAAACAACTAACTTAACGTCGGGTATACTGTACTGCAGTACATGTCGATCGCATAGTGGGAATCGTGGGGGACACTCATGCTGCTTCAATAAGGGATATTCTGCCGAGTGGTGGCGCTGCTGAGGTCATAGAGGTAAATTGCGCGAAGCATGAATTTTTTAAAGTTGTCGCATTGTTATTTTTTATTTGACAAATTAAAACTTAAGTAATCTAGAAGTATTTATTGATACATAGAATATTTATGTATCAATAAATAAAATTCGATTGGCAGAATTTTTCTCTAAATTTACAAACAAAAATAAATGCCCTACGTCTCATGGGAGCATAGATCATTTTTTTTTTTTTTATAAAAATTCCTGACTCTTTATTTTACAACCAAAATGCTGAAATTTTTAGGGATTACAGTTTAACACTTATATTTTTGGTACAAAAATACATGTCGTTTCGGTGCCACATATTGTTGCTAAACTAATGTTAAAGTCGACATTGATTTTGTCGGCACAGTAAGAATAGCTTGCATCAGGTGCTACGAGAACTGAGCACGGGCATTTTAAATCGGGCGTGCTTTATGAAATATCGATATCTTGGGTTCCCGTGGTCCCACAAAATGTTATGATCAACGATTTGGGGTAGCTCGGCTAGATAAAACGAAACATGGCATTAGTTTTGCAAAAAAAAGACATTACATTACAAAAAGACATACATTTTATTCAAAAAATCGCAGTTACTTTTAATTATTAACATTGTAAAGACCTGTAATTCAAACATATTATGGTTGAAGCGCTATATTTTGCGAGGAGTCATTTTGCAACTAGTTATAGCTCTTTGTGCTGTTGCTATACGATGATGCATATATGTCGTAAGTGAATAGAGAATTCAGGCGGTTAGCTAACGGCCTAGGCGGTTAGCTAGCCACCGACAGATAGACAATCCAGGTATTAAAGTACGTTTATTCATCTAATTGACTAGGCATTTAGCTAACTGGCTGAGACACCTTCGGCATTTAGCTAACTGCCTGAGACACCTCCGGCATTTAGAAAAGCAAGAATGATCATGTTCATCAGGAGAAATAATCAAAATGTTTTTCAATTTATTAAATTATTGGGAAATTTTTGAGAACCCCTACCTTGACAGTTACGCTCTGTAAATACTCGTGCTTTCTCTAGCTTTGTTGTCTACTTGGAAATCGATGTAAACAATATAGTTTGAATCTCGCTATCTTTGTAAATACTGATAAATTTGATTCCGTTACAGTTATTTATTTGAGAGGAACAATACCAAAATCAGTCTTAGATCGATCGTCAAAATGGACACATTCGTCAAGCGAGATGAATTTGAGCAAAAATTAAAAGAACTTAATTCTCAATCTAGTTTTAAAAGTAATCGAAGTATGTAGAACAGAGAGCATCTGGAGAAAGTTGTGAAAATTGTAAGCGATTCAACAAAGAAAAAAAGTGATAATCATTTCAAAAATAAACATGAACTTCTGCGCATTGGTGATGAAACTCATGTTATTATTAAAAGAAAGCCTAAAAGTGATCCAATCGTTTATCTTTTACCACATGAAGACTACTACCCGAAATTAGTTGAAGCTCATACTCAGACTGGTCACGGTGGAAGAGATAAAATGCTCTATAACGTCAAAAATAAATGGAAAATTCCGAGATCAGCTTATGACTTATTTGTAAAGTGTTGTGAGTTTTGTAATCGCAAGCGGCCGGTACCACAAAAAGGTGCTGTCATAAAACCAATTCTGTCAGAAGGTTTCAATAGTAGAGGACAAGTAGATCACATCGATTTTCAAAGTTGCCCCGACGGAGAGTATGAGTGGCTTCTAAACTATCAAGACCATGCAACAAAGTTTCTTCACTTAAGTCCTTTGAAATCGAAGCATGCAGCAAATGTATCAGAAGAGCTTTCAAAAATATTCTTCACTATTGGTGCACCAGCTATTTTGCAGAGGGACAATGGCAGAGAATTTGTTGCTGCAGTGATAAAAGAATTAGTCAGTCTGTGGCCCCAATGTAAAATTGTCCATGGTCGGCCCCGCCATCCTCAATCTCAAGGAAGTGTTGAAAGATCAAACGGTGACGTTGAAAACATGCTACGAGCTTGGATTAGCCAGAATCAATCAAATAATTGGTCTCGTGGATGTTATGAAGTTCAGGTAATGTAATTGATTTTTGTTGAAAACATCAGTGTAACACCTTAATTATTTCAAGAATGTGAACCACATGGAAATTTTTTTACAGTGGCAGAAAAACATGTCAAAACATAGAATAATTAATCGAACTCCTTATGAGGCTCTATTGAGACCGATCAAATGTGGATTATCAACCATCAATTTGCCGGAAAATGTTTTGGATAATATATTATCAGAGGAAGATCTTGCAAAAACTCTGTCTAATATCGAAAGTCGGAACAATGAGCGAAACATCGATCAGCAAGCTGCCGAAGATCACAATTGGAATCTGAACAAGTACAAGTCAATGTTTATGTTTTGAATCAAAATTTAATGTGTTTCTGATAATTTTTTCCTTTTTTTTTCTCAGTTATGTCGCTATGTACGAGCAAAACATCGATCAGCAAGCTGTAATTTCGACCATGGATCATATTTGTGGAATTAGCAATACAATTTTGAATAATGGAAATGGGGTTTACTGAACAAAATGCAATTTAAAAATTCACGATTCCTGTAGGGAATTGGATTTGGCAAGTAAGAACAATCTAATTTGTATTTTGTGTGCCATAGGACGTCGGTTACTGGAGAACCAAAATGATTATCATGAAAGACAGAAAGTATCAGCTGTAAAGATGATAAAATATTCAGCAGAAAAATTTCCTCAGTTTTCTGTCAATGACTGCGTCACTCTGTCCGTTCCTTCGGTGGATCGCGGTCCATTAGACTGCCGTTCGATTTTCGGAGTAATACTCGATGTGCAAAATGGTGTGTACCAAGTAGGCACTAAATATGGACTAATAAAAGGGTTGTTTCCTCGGACTGATCTTCAGAGATCAGAAACAACAGTAATATTACCAGAAGATGTTCCTACAGATAAATTATTAACCCTACAAGAAGCTGCTTCTAATCAATTAATGTGTGGTGGTCAAGGATATAAAAGATGCAATTGCAAAGCGACAAACACGCAATGTTGTACTACCAGATGTTCCTGTTTTAAATCAGGAGTTAAATGCAATTCAAGGTGCCATTCATGTTTAACGTGTTTTAACAAATGATTTAATAAATTGAAAAACATTTTGATTATTTCTTCTGTATATAATGTAATGATGAAATTGTTCAATGGATGTTACGACAACGCGCTGTACTGTAAATATTTGAAAGCAACGTAATGCGAAGTATTAAACATTTTTTCAAACATGATCATTCTTGCTTTTCTAAATGCTGGAGGTGTCTCAGGCAGTTAGCTAAATGCCGAAGGTGTCTCAAGCAGTTAGCTAAATGCGTAGTCAATTAGACGAATGAACGTACTTTCATACCTGGATTGTCTATCTGCCGGCGGTTAACTAACAGCCTAGGCCGTTAGCTAACCGCCTGAATTCTCTATTCGCCTACGACATATATAACACAACGCTTTCCCCTACCGTATAAAAAGTTGATCAGTGAATGGGACTCCCCCCTGCCGAGCGCACTTTTCCAGCGCGACGCTTTAAAGCCAAAGCTTCGGGAAATATTGCAATATCTCCGCTTCTGTTGGTCCTAGACTCACCTTTACTTTTTTCATTTTTGGGTAGCTTGTCAAAATATTAACACTGACAGTACACCCTTTTGCATCTAATGCCCAGAAAATTTTATTTTTCCAGAACAGTTTTTTCATTATATTTTTGTGTTACCTTAACAGGAAAATTAAAACAAACAAGTGGGTGCTCACATAGTTCATTCATCACACATTTGACATTTTCCATTGTATCACACTATAATGATAACAGTTTCCAATTAGCAGTTAGAACCAACTATTACCGACCGCTGCATATGATTCAGCAGTCCATCAAGTTATTTTTTAACATTCAACGATAACGTAGCAGTTTCGGTAAGCACTATTATGAAGTAGTGTTGTATGAGAAAAGAATTCTTTTTTTCAATTTATACACCTAACATTCACTTTTCCATTATATTCTCGCTACTGTTTTTAATCAGTTATTATGGTTTTTATTGCATTGTTTATGTTACTAAAGCTCTTTCGGGCACGTTGTACATTTTCATTAATAAATATAAAAATTAAATGCAATAATCCATGGGTCCCAAAACTTGGGCTTGCTCAATAATATTTGCACAATTTATTGATTAATCATACTGTTTTAGGTGGATTAACTGATTGCACCACCGATAAGCAGCTTCCCAATTCTCTCACCAGAGAGCTCACTAGTCTGCTGTCGTCTGCTGTCGAGTGCTTATTTCGAAACGATTTCTTTCGTATTGATTGAGTTATTTCATTTTGCAACTTGGCACTTTTTGCACTTCGATTTGCAAGACCCTAGTTTCAAAAATCGATTAGCTATAAAAAAAGAATGAAAGTACAACTCTTAAGGAAGAGAATGAGCCCAAATACAACACTCTACAACCTACCGAAAAGATAATAATTAAGTTGCAAAAAAGTGCTTTTATAATGAACAAATAGATTTTTGAAAAAATATTCAAGAAAACAATTCCAAAAAAATACCACTAACACTACACGTCGAAGCCTACAGCCTATTTAAATTTGGGACGTCTAGGTAAAAAATTGTTTGTTCAAAACGTTATCTAAAAAACATCGATTTTTAGCGGTTTTTGGCATTTCGTAAAAAAACAAGAAAACCAATTTGAACTTAACTGGTCTCATTTTGTAGATCTTTTTAACATCTAAAAGTTCTTATTAAAACATTTTTTTCTACATAGTCAAGAAAAAATTATAATCGTGAAAAACTACGTTCTCACAACTTTACCGGCGAATAAAAAAAAAAAAAAACCTGCAATAGTTTAGCTGTTGGATTTTAGGTTCATCATTAATACGTATGGAGACGAACCTAAATTCGTCAAAATATCTCGGTTGGCATTTTTTTTTTGAAACACCACTCCAATCGACTCCTTTTCCCGGTCTTATCTTTCACCACCCCCACCGGAACCACCGGATGAGCCAAGTTCAGTAGCGAAGCCAGAACAATCAAAGATACCTGGCAATCAGATAGACGATGAGATCGTCGAAATGGAAAAAGATAAAGATGAGAACGTCAATGATTTGCCGAAAGATAATATAGAAGGACATAGTGGTGATAACACTATGGATTACGATGAGGTTAGCACAACCATACCTGGTCTAGAAAAGTACAGAGCGTGCAGGATGCGGCTACCAATACAAAGACCGCCCTGGAAGCCAGAAGAGAGTAAGAACACACCGCCATTTTAAAGACTTAAAAAAATAATCGAACGCCCGTTCAGATACCTCGACAACATCTCTTTCTTCACAATAACAGAAAACATACCGGACACAGAAGTCATAGATACGCTTCAGGTGATACAGGATGGAAATCGGATATCAGATGTATATCATCTCTAAACAAATCATGGAGTTTAACAACATAGAATCAGTGGGTATTATACGAGACCTTGCGATATTAAGCGCACCACAGTGGGATTACTTCGCGGAAAAGTTCGAAAATATCTTTGAAAATGTAAATGTATCAGCGGTCTTATATTTAAATAACTTAACAGTGCCACCGGCAGGACAGCAGTTCGAGGTGCTAAAAGAATATCACGAATCGTCCGTGGTAGGCAGGATGTACGTCAGTTTGTGATGGGTTGTGAATCATGCCTATCGAAGAAGCTTCTTAGGGTAAAAACAAAACAGACACTTATTATAATAGATACGCCAAGTAAACCGTTTAAAGAAATATCGATCGATTTTTGTGGCCCGATCAACAAACCATCTATACACGGCATCAGCCACATATTGTCAATCCAAGATTGGCTTACAAAGTATATAATTTTGGTACCAATAAAGAAAGCGAATGCTTTAGAAACATCTAATGCTCTTTTGAACAGAGTAATAGCATACTTCGGCACACCGAGAAAAATTTTGTCCGTTAGAGGCGCATACTTTCAAAACAAATTATTGGAGGAGTTCGCAAGAGTATTCAAAATAGACAAAATGGGCACTACAGCTTTTCACTCATAAAGTAATGGTGCAATAGAACGATTGCACCACACTTTAACGGAGTATCTGAAGGCATACGTAGATGAAGACGACCATTGGGGCGGATATCTGGGGATGTGGATGTGCATGTGCGCGTACGATACGACAAAACACTCAGCTACAGGTATGGCACCTCAAGAAGTATTACTGGGCTACCCAGCCAGAATTCTGTCAAGCTTCAAGAAACCAACAAATCGACGAACTTATGACGAATACTTAGACAATTTTATAAAAACAATGACGTGGTTAAGAACGATTGCAGCCATGAATCAAGTGAAGGCGAAGTACAAATCTAAGTATTATTATTATAAAATCTCAACACAAGATTTTTCCTAGAAGGAAAGGCGGTATATGTTCTAAAGGAGCCAAGAAATAAGTATGAAGCACAGTACGAAGGCCCGTATAAAATTGTGGAAATGGATTACAAAAACCACAATATAAAGTTAAAAAATGGTGACAAGATAAAGATAACACACGTAGATAAAATTAAGAAAGCATGCAATATAAAAACCCAATCATTGGATATGAAAGAAATCAAGAGTGGGATGGACGGTAGAAAATTGTAATAAGATAGCGAACAAATAAAATTACAATAAACTAAGTAAAAGAGCTTGTCATGGCGCGAGCGTGGCCTTCGGACGGCTCAAGAGATAAGTACACATTAAAAAGTATTAAAACACAGAGTATATGTAAGTGCAAGTATATTAGGAAAACGATAAATAAGCAGAAGTACAGAAAGACGCATGTCTAACGTAGCAGTTTCGGTAAGCACCATTATGAAGTAGTGTTGTATGATGAAAGAATTTTTTTTTTCAATTTATACACCTAACATTCACTTTTCCATTATATTTTCGCTACTGTTTTTAATCAGTTATTATGGTTTTTATTGCATTGTTTATGTTATTAAAGCTCTTTCGGACACGTTGTACATTTTCATTAATAAATATAAAAATTAAATGCAATAATCCATGGGTCCCAAAACTTGGGCTTACTCAACAATATTTGCACAATTTAATGATTAATCATACTGTTTTAGGTGGATTAGCTGATCGCACCATCGATAAGCTGCTTCCCAATTCTCTCACCAGAGAGCTCACGAGTCTGCTGTCGAGTGCGGATATACATTCATCTACTCAACCAGGAATGTATACATCTACATGTATCAGCTGCAGATAGCCTATGTGTCAATGACTATATACTTATTTTTTTGTTCACATCCTGCTATACGTCCGGCTCCTTTGTAAGGGCACTACTCTGAGCACTTCTGGAATCTGGAAGTATTTTAGTTTACTTCCAGAATTGTCATGTATGTGGCGCTTACATCGAGATTCTCGATGTATACTTCGTGTTTCACGATGTCGCCACTTTGTACATCAGCATTGAGGAAGTAAATTTATATCCGTGATATGTTATAAGAAAAGTTTATAGTCATTTGTAAGGTGGCACCAAACTGAATTTACAGCATACAACGGCGTATACTCGTATATTAATATGTATTACCTTTGCATTTGGTTCGGAAAATGATGTATTTTACAAGTGTAGTGAGCATGTGGTGTTTTGAAAATCGGTTATCATAGTGAGAAACGTACTTATTAATACTGATTTAGTAAAAATTTGTGAAAAAATAAAATATTATTGATTTACTTTTCACGGGGCCACAGATTTGTAGAAAGATTGCTGAACGCTATGTTAACAGCCGGGACCACTTTTTACCACTGATTCGAGCGCCGCGCCATGGCCAGCCGCCGAACCATACGCACATCAGCCGCCGAACCATACGCACATCTTACTCGACGAGAGCATACGTCATAGGATAGGGGCGGGGGCACATGTGCGCCTGCGAGGAGAGGAGAGGAAATCTGTAAATAGGCGTGTAGACCAGAGGTTAGGTGTATCTATATATTGCAGGGAGGGGAGGAGAAGGGGCCGTTTGAGCTAAGCGGAGCGAAAGCGAGTTGCGAATCTTTTTCCATGGAGCGCACTATACCTATATATACGGTCTACGTAGAACGTATATCCTATAATCCCACGTGTAACTGACATGCTTTAACCAAATGCATGAACCTGACAAGAACTGTTTGATCAACACTTTTACTAATTGCGATCACAATACCGAGCGTAATCCCACGTAACATAGTTATGAACAATATAATACTATAGCCTAAGCTCCGGTTCTTTTCAATGAACATATGTAACTTTGAAACCTTAACGGTCTACTGCGTCATTACCTGAGGTTACTAATACAGAAGTATTAGTTTAGTTTTTGGCAGTCATAGGTTCGAATCTCATTTGACTATGATTTTTTTTTTTTTTTTTTTTTTT